>JAHZNG010000556.1:0-11063 GCA_027744375.1 Orchesellides sinensis
TAAGGTTACGAAATGAATGCTAAAATGAGATTTGATCTATAGCGGATATTCACATGTGAATTTAGGTTGATGCCACACATACTGTTAGAATTCACAAACCTCATAGTCTTCAGAAAGCATACATAAGCAAAAATATGGTTTGTCTTCAAGCATAAAACCTACACAGGTATACAATCAATGTTTTTTTTAATCATCCAAAATAAGGTTTTAGGTAAAACATTTGCTTATGAATAAGTAGGGAACGAGAATAAATCCAGTTAAAAATTCATCCGCTATTTAATTGAATGATTGAAGAAGTAGTAAATGCTAACAAGTATACTAACATCGTTCAGCATCTAACTATAAATGATTTGATGTTTCTTTTTCTGAACCTGTATAATTTTTAAAAGCGATTCTTTACCTTTACCATGTACCCTTTCCTGACCTGCAACTGCACCATTTGCCCTCAGTTTAGTTCTCTGAACATAAATCGGAGTCAATCCAGGTTATCCATCTTTGTCTTATCTGCTAAAGTTTGTCATCGTCACTCATTCAAAACCAGGAAACGCTATAAATCCATGAGTCATTCGTACCTTGACTAAAAGCACCTCTACCTTAGTAGGAGTGCATTTAAATACAAAAAGCATTCATTTAGCATGTGCATTCAATATGCATAGAAAGAGGTGTGTGTACAGAATACAGAGCAGTACTGCCCTTTCAAAGCTTTCGTGATGTTCAGCCGTAGCCATGCGATGCAGCATATCTGCGGGCTAGCGTGCGCCGGGAAGGTAAATAAAAAACACATACCTAATTCATGTGTAGCATATATGGAGGTATCTACTTTTTCTAGCACGGCTGGCTGTACCTAGCACATGAAATGTATTACGGAAACAGAGGGAACATCACGAAACTTTTGATCCTACATACCTAAAACAGCTATACCCAAACTACTACTTTTCTTATGTATATCCAGCATGGAATCAAATGGTGTGGCTGGTCTGGTCGTGTGAATTAAATCGGCATATCAAAAACACCGCAGGAATTAAATTAATTGTCAAAAATTAGGGTAATGTATACAATTATTTACGGTTAGCCAAAATAATTAGTCAGTTTAGTTTTTAAAGAATTTGCTAGTCTTTTGCGCACAGTTATTAGTGAATAAATAAAGTTTGATTGAGATTTTAATTAGATTAGTCATTAGTCAGAGAGGTGAGAATGAAGAGTAAATCGCAAAATTCATCGGCAGCGTCGAAGCCGTCATTGGAGGTGCTTATCGATACATTGCTGAAAGGTAAACTGATACTTAAAAAATAAGTATAATTTTGAATGATTGAGTTGGAAATGGTATTGATTGGTTTGGTTTTTGTATTTTAGAGGCAACAGAAGACTTCGAAGAGACGCCCCAATTGAAATGGGAGTGGGAGCATTATCTCCGGTTGTCTAGTCTAATTAAGATGATCAAGGAGCGAGAGGCTGCGAGGGATAGTCAAGATAAGCAGGAGAGTGGGGATGAGAACAAAAGGCGAGCTTCAGATCTTCCAGATTTTGTTCAGTGGTTGAAAAGGAATGAAGCCAAGTTTGACAAGATAATTATTGGAGCGGTGGAGGGAGATGCTGGGTTTGGGTTGAAAGTATGTGAGCCTTTGAAGTCTGGGGAGTTAGTATTTTCTGTACCCAAAAGCATTGTGCTGTCGGCGGAAAAGGCTAGGAATTCTAAATTATGTAAGCTATATGATAAAGTTAAGAATTCACAAAATGGTTATTGATGAGGAAATCCTGGAAGATGAATGATATTTTATATGGATATTTTATTTTGTGCAGCCGTGCTGGTTGAGAAAGATCCGATTCTTTACAACATGCAGAACGTTCTTTTGGCGATGTTTCTCTTGTATGAAAAATATGTAAATCCTGATTCTTTCTGGAAGCCGTACATACGAATTATACCTTCTACGTTTGATACGATTGCTTACTACTCCGAGGAAGATATGGCACTTTTGAAACTATCCCCTAGGGCTTTCCGTAAGTTAAATCACCTTCCAGTTCATGCTAAGTCCAGGAATCAAATTTTTTTGGTGTAACTTATATTAGATATTTTTGGGAAACAGGTGAATCTTTAAGGATGTACCGACACACCTCTCGGCAGTACGCATACTTTCACTCGAAGTTCAAGGTATAATTTAAAATAATTTAATTCGTCATATTAACTATTATGACAATGAACTAATTATACATATCAATAACTCTTCGCAGAACTCTCCAAGTGTGGCGTCAAAAGGACTGAGGAAGATTTTTACCTACAACAGATACACGTAAGTTGAAATTATCACATTGAAACTTTATACATATGTAGAAATCATCCTGTGGAAACAAAAACATTCTGACTAGTTTTCGTATTTCCTACAACAATGCAGATGGGCTGTGGCTGCTGTTTCCACTCGTGTCAACAATTGGCCAAATAAAGATGATACATTATGCATGGTTCCACTTCTGGACTTGTGTAATCATAGCGAAGGAGAAATGATCTCAACAGACTACAGCAACGAATCTGAGTCATTTTTGTGCTACGCTGGGCATGATTTTCCAAAGAACTCGGAATTTAGAATGTTTTACGGACATCGCTCATCAATCGACTTTTTGATTCATAACGGATTTGTTCCCAACAACTACAGGGATGACTTGTATTTCTTGGATTTGAGCCTGGGTCCTAACACTGTTAATGGCGTACGCAAATTGTCTCTATTAAAGGAGCTTAAAATTGACAGCAAGTTGACATTTCCTTTATCCCCTGAACGATTAGCTGGTGCAAGGAAGCTTTTTGCTTTCATCAACATTTTTGTCGCGACTGAAGGTAAAATTACTTGTCATTCGAATTCTTATCTATGACAGGTTTTCAGCTTGATCTTTCTATATTTGACAATTTAAAATTTTATGAAACAGAAAAATTGGCCGCTTATGAGGAAAACAAGGAAAATCTAGCGAATACCGTAGAGCAACCCACGCCAGAATGCTTACAATATCTTTATGATCGCTTAGAACTAATGAAGAGAGTTGCTGACAACAGCATCTCCGCCGCTATGCAGACTTTATGTAAACACCTGAAACTAGGAGAAGAGTCAAAGCCTTCCGCTAAGGGTGCCACATCCGATGAGAAAAAGTACTCGAAGATAAGCAGAAATATACTTCAGTTGCTTCGGAACGAACTAAAACTTTTGGAAATGCTGTCTCATTGTTGTAAAGACCTCAAGAACTCTCTACCAACCCTCGCATCCCTTAAAGGCACAGACAATACCACGCAAGACAGTGTCAAAGCATAGAAAACGAGTTAACCAAAATTATTGTTTATAAAAACGTGATATATTGACATTTATATCTAACTCGTACAAGAGCGACAGTTAACGGTTACCACATTTTCTGGAAAATTAATGCACTTAAAAGAATACTATCGTTCATCTCATATCATATCTTCTTGTTCACTAAAAGCCAAAGATTTCTTTGTAACTACTTTTTTCATAGCATGCTAAATATTCAAAAGTTAATATGCGATCTTATGAGTTATTTAAGTTAAATTACAGTTTGCCTTTATTGTTAATAAACTGATGATTTTAATTAAAGCTACCTATGAATCATTACTTTTAAAACTTCCCTTGCTTTTGCATTCATATATGCAAAAATTACATAGTATCTAACTGTCCCAAATTCGCTCGTACCCTGTCTCCATCTCCATAATATTAGTTATAAATTCAAAGGCTCGTCTTACCTTATATGGGAGTGCAATATTGTGTTCAGTGTCGGATGTATAGCTTTATATGGAACTTCCATGAGGGCTTCTGAGACCAGCTGTAACGTACATGTAAGTTCATGAATATACATGAATTCTTTTAGTCCAGCTGTAATTTTCATACAGCTAGTAGTGTGATTGTACAAACGCTTGTAAAGTTTGCATTTGTATGCATTTCGCTGAAAGGATACACAATAGGTCGAATGCTTATTATAAAACTACAACTATTTAACTGTAAAAAAGGAGTTCAAGTATTTATTTATTTAAGTCAACCAGGGTCACTTGATCACGTATCTTTATCATTAACAGAAACGTCAAAAAGATTTCATGATAGATTTTGCAGATGAGCTTGGAAATTCGGACTGACAGAATAAAAACAGTAGATGTTTGCAAAATGCCAAAATAAATCCAATGCAAGTAGTATTGATCAAGAGGCCAGGTATTTTAATACCCTTAGCGAGATCTTGAACGAGGAACTTCTTGCCGCGTAGCCAGGCAAGAGGAGCCCTTCATAAAGAACGTTTGCTAAAACCTCGTTTATATTTTATAAAATATAACATTTAGTTTAAATTTACTCAGAGTAATTTATTATAATTTATATTGACAGTTACGTCCCATTTACTTTTATACCTTTTTGATTCACACGTCACAATGAAACCTCACTCATCATTAACCCCTATGCTAAAATGCTAATGTTTTCTAGCTAGTTCGATTTCTTTTGTATCGATAGAATTCGGGTCAAGTAAGGTCTTTAGTTCTTGACATGAAACCTCAAACGGAAACTTGACATTATGCTTGTTCTCCATAAAAAATTGCATGTACTTCTTTTTGCAGACTTCTTCGTTTTTACATTGGAAGTTGTATGTACATAGCACTGATGTCTGCTGTAGCTAGTATGTATTTTTGTTTTTTTTTGTAATTCTAAACTATCTAACAGAAACAAAAGGCGGGGACTATCTATAGGTAAGTCGGGGATACAAAGACTGAGCGGTTTGAGAATTTTAAGTCGTTTCAGTAGTGTATTATTTAAATGGCCGACTCTGTCTTAAAAATCTGACCAGGCGGATGGACGATAAGTAAAGCAAAGGAGTCATTTAGTTGTCTTTTCTGAATTGTACTCTGTACTTGTGTCGCTTGCACGTTCCTGTATATTAGTCGCTTGCTTTTATTGTAACGTTGTTGGCTGCGACGTACTCTTTCAAGAAATCCTGTAATAAGAAAGTCGTGAATATTATTATGAGGTTCACTGTGTCATTAAAAAAGTTATTCCAAACATTCACCCTGGGGCTTCCGGAGGATTCAAAACAAACCTGAATAGTTTTATTGTGGACGCAAAAATGAAAAATTATAGCTAGCATTTTTTTAATTACTAGTATCTCAATGTCTATACCTAATTGGATATTCCTAAAAATACAATGGAAAATATGGATTGATCAATTAATTAATACAAGTTATTCAGTCCGTGAGTTGCCAAATTACCAATGCTGTTGCGTGTTTAAAATGTCTGATAAACAAGACAATTGGCAACATTTGTGGCTAAGAGAATATTATCACAACATCGACGCATTTGTAGTAATTGGCTGCCTAATTAAAAGGGTTTTAACAAGATTAATCCTTACCCTAGCACCAACAGAAAAAAGACTAATTACGTATGTACATACAATCATTTTACTAGAAATGAACAGATCATATTATGCAGTTACTCGTTTTTTTATAAACAAACTATAAAACCGAATACCTAAAGTACAGATCTAACTTTATACAATATTATGGCAGTGACATGTGAGTAGCATCGTCTTCATCGTGAAGGCTGCTTTCTACGGCTCCAAGCGAAGCTGGTGAGTCAGTTACAGATGGTGATGCCCCACGTCTCCCCTTGGTTCCCACACCGTCTGCATTTCTGACCCGTGAAAGTGGTCCTTTCCTATTACAATAGAATCACAGAACAACACATGGTTAGGTTACACACAACACATCATGATCCTGTAAAACCTTACAAACCACCAAAATGTCCCAATCTATTCAATAGTTTTTTAATATTACCGTTTCACTGCCACCTTTTCGCTTGCCTTCTTGCTCTTCTTCTTTCTATCAAGTGACCAGTCTTCGTCATCATCGTCTTCTTCAAAATGATCATCTTCAGATCCTAATTCTCCATTCAGCTAAAAAATGTCAATTTCAGGGATTAATACACATCAACTTTAGAAATACCTACCAATCATAAATTAATAACCCACATAGTTTTCTTACCGTCTGATTCTGGCCACCAGCAGCCGCCTGCCCCGCATTTTTACTATTGTCATTGGAAGCATTATTAGAGCTGTTGGCATTACTATTAGAGTTACTCGAAGCAGTAGCTGCCAGACGACGACTCGCGATCCGAGAGCTATTCCTCCCCATCCCCATACACTTTTCCAAATGTGGAGCAAACCGGGAAGCAGCCAGGGTTCGATGACATTTCGGACACTCACATTCAAAATTGTACTTCTTGGATAACTGGTTCCCAAAAATATCCACCCCTGGAGTGTCCAAGATCTGGTACTCATCCGGAACGTTATTTAAAATCCCCAGCGCATCCAGCTCTCCCCATCGAAGAAGTTTTCCAATTTCCCGTCCAAGATTAAAGTACTCTTCATCAATGTACATGTCCAGCAGTTGAGAACAAGCAATCTTCAACGTTTCACTGTGAATCACTGGCTTAGTTGGATACAAGTCGGCAATATTCACTTGTGGCTCATCAGCAATGCTATCCTCTTCCTCCAGCATGTCCATGATTGATGATTACCCTGAAAATAAATGAATGAATAAAAACCATTACCAACCTATTTTAAATTATTACAAACTAATTATAATTAAAAGGGTACAGCTGACATGACATGACATGCATTCACAACAGTGTACAGCTAAAACAGCGGTAGCCTGCCGGAAGGATTACTACATATTACTTCTTCAACAACCAACACTCAAGCCGGAAAATTAATCACGATTAAAATTTTAATTAAGTAATTTTTACCTGTACCGTTTGAAATCAGCTTTCCGATAAAAAACCAAGGGGGAAGGGTTTTCCTGGAACGACGACAACAACTCACGTTGAGAGATGGAATGAGAATGAAAGAAAACATTCTCTCTACGCATCATGCATTCCGGTTTCGTTGTGGTCATCTGCTCATTATGTTTGCTTCTTCTGCTGCATTATAAGTGTAAAGTGCATTTGCATCATATCATATGCATCCACTGACTCGGAATATACATATACACATTAATTTAAACCATTGAAAATCTGGGGTAATGATGAGACAGCGGAATATACAAGATATTCTTTTTGTCTTGTCATAATATAATACATTTTATATTGCTATTTCATTCACATTCTAGCATTGTCATTCAACTGTACGCCGCTGCTACTGATACTAGGGCACAATTTTAGGAAGCGAGTGTGAAAAGTATTTTGATTATAATTTTTAAGGTAATTAATTAATTATTTAGTGAAAGGGTTTGATCTTAATTGAGTTTTAAGGTTTAATATAATTGTTTTTCTACTGTTTGATTATTTGATCACAGGAAGTAGAATTTGGAATAAATCAGCTGAGCTGTCCGTCATCATCTGTGAATTTGGTTTTTAAAAAGTGAAAACATGGTAGGTTAAATGTAATTTTGTGGTGTTTTATAAAGTTGATGGGGATGGGAGAGAGTGTAAGGAAAATTGTGTTGTAATTTTTTAGGGTCAAAACCAATCCAATGCACCTGGCGGATCGGGTGGAGATCGTAAAGGAGATGAGAAGAAAAAGAAGTATGAGCCTCCAGTGCCAACCCGGGTTGGCAAGAGAAGGAAGAAGGTTAAGGGACCTGATGCCGCTCAAAAGTTGCCCCAAGGTATGAATTGTATTACGTACATGAATTTGTTGCTAGCAAATACTTTTAAGCGATGAAAATAAAGGTGGATATGATGGGATTTATTGGTGTGTATTGCGTATCCTAATCTGCTCATCTTTTATTTTAGTTACCCCTCATGCCCGTTGTCGCCTGAAAAATTTGAAGTTGGAAAGAATCAAGGACTATTTGCTGATGGAGGAGGAGTTCATTAAGAATCAGGAGCGACTAAAGCCCCAAGATGAGAAAAATGAGGAAGAAAGATCAAAGGTATGACTTATTACTGTGTGGATAAGTGTATTCTGCATTATGATATCTGATAATATAACTTTTATGACGTTTCTGTTTTGGTTGTTATTGATAGTACCTCTACTACTATTTCTAGATTAACGCTGTTTGTGGTTTAGAAGTGTGATTTACTAACTTTTGGAAATTTCAAGGTACTGGAAAAACATTGCTGGCCAAAGCAGTTGCTAATCAGACCTCAGCCACATTCTTGCGTGTAGTAGGCTCTGAATTAATCCAGAAATACTTGGTAAAATAGCTTCAAGTTTTTAAGCCAATTACAATCTTATTATTTTCATAAACTCGTGATTTATATCATTTATTTTTGTTTCAATAAAGGGCGATGGACCAAAACTGGTCAGAGAATTGTTCAGAGTTGCTGAGGAGCATGCCCCTTCCATTGTATTTATTGATGAAATAGATGCTGTAGGAACAAAGAGGTTTGTGATTTTTATTAATCATGTCAGTGTCAATGTTCTAACATGAATGTATTTGATTTTATGTCATGCATTCATATTCATGCGTCTACATTATGTTTCCAAATATCTTCCAGATACGACTCTAACTCTGGTGGCGAGCGTGAAATTCAAAGAACTATGTTAGAATTGCTGAACCAGTTGGATGGATTTGATTCTCGGGGCGACGTTAAAGTAATTATGGCCACTAACCGTATTGAAACCTTGGATCCTGCACTAATTCGTCCTGGTAGGATCGACAGAAAAATTGAGTTCCCCTTACCTGACGAGAAGACTAAGCGAAGAATTTTCTCCATCCACACCGCACGCATGACCTTGGCTCCCGATGTACAGCTGGATGATTTAGTCATGGCTAAAGACGATTTGTCCGGTGCCGACATCAAAGTATGATATTTTGTGTATTTAAAATATTTTATCACCCTCCTGCCAGTTACGAATGTTATGTTAATCGTGCTATTCTATAATTTTGCAGGCCATTTGTACGGAGGCTGGACTGATGGCTTTGCGAGAACGTCGAATGAAAGTCACCAATGAAGATTTCAAGAAATCAAAAGAGAACGTCTTGTACCGTAAGAAGGAAGGAACTCCCGAAGGGCTTTATTTGTAATTTGTATCCGTATTTCAGTCTAGCACCAAGTTTTTTGTAATATTCCAAACATGTCTATAAACTTTTGTTTTGAAATAATCAGTCGTTGTATTCGAGGTTAAATCTGTTGTCGAACAAATTATGTACAATTACTCTTACACTTTTATTGGAACATACCTGCATAAACTATACTTAGTACTATTTCCATTTTGATGCACATCGTGGCTGTTGTTGACATCTATTTGTTTGAACAGTTTGTGAATACCTCCTCACAGTGGCCACTTTTACTTCCAATACTCATTGCTCGTTGAATGAGATTTTTTAGGTCCGGTGTTTTCCACACTGTTGGTTTACCTGGCGTTACTAATAGTTCTCCGACGACGGAACTACAACAGATTTGTTTTATGTGTTTTTAAACTTTACGAGTTTAGAGTTTACTTTGAAGCGTAAAGAGAACTAGTATAAATTATACATACCTTAGTGTTTTCTTCACGATGCCCAATTCGCTTGCATCCATTCCTTGAGTTACAGTTCGAGATAGAAGGCAAATTGGAAGAGCGCTGCAATGCAGGGGTCTATTTCCATCTCGAAGAAGTCGGTATATACGCAGCTAGAAACAGTGCATAATATGATAAACTGAAATATCTCTGGACATAGAAAGTTTTTATAAAAATATTTAATTTTTAAATTATATTATTATTACCATGTGGGGAAAAATGTCCGGAATGAATAATGGGAAAGGTTGGAATTCTTTGGATTTGATTTCGCAGTATAAATCTCTTTCCACCTTTATGTGTTGTACTGCTAGCACTTCTACCAACACCAACGCTTCCTCCTCCCCCTCCGCCGGGAAGATTTGCTCCTCCTCCTCCTCCAATTGTACCACCTCCGATTCCTCCACCACCGCCAATTCCACCACCAATCCCACCCCCAATACCTCCGCCTAATCCTCCACCGTTCATCTGGCGAAGTACATTCTGTATTAACGATTTTTTGTAAATAATTAGATTCAGTTCGTTGGATTGGTTTGGATTCCAACAACACACAGCAAAAGCAAAGGCATGAAAAGTTTATTAACTTGTTTTAGAATTTAAAATTGGATGAATTCAATCTCTAAAGANAATCTCTAAAGACAAGGTAGGTGAGTTTTACTATGAAAAAGAAGACAAGTCTAAAGGTTAATGATGACTACCTGCAAATATGATGCTAGACCCAGAACCCCAAGCAGCCCAAGTGCCGTGTTACAACCTTTCCTATAACCAGAAATAAAAGAAAGCATTTAACAGCATGTACCTATGTATGTGGTTTTTGTGCTTACAATACGTGGTAAAACTAATTTAAAATCAATCAAACTAATATAAAACTAGGCTACTAGATACATGTTTTATAAAATTCACAAGCTAAAATTGTATAGACAGTCAAAGAAAATGATGACTACTAAATGATTATGATTGGTCTATGAAAAACTTAATCAATCAATGCATTTCGGCTTTGCTGCGTGAAGTTCGGATTCGGATGCATAAAGATTTAAAAACTAAATGCCACAGAAAGGTCAGCAGAAGTATGTAAAACATTTTGTACCTGAATCAATGCCAATAATGACAGGAAACCCAGCATTCCAACAGCAGAGTTGTTAACATCACTCTGCTGATGCTTGTGTCTTAAGAATTTTACGATAAACTTATTTAGCAAGTACATTAAATGTAAAAATGAATTTAAATCTTATAAAACCTTTACCCTTGATTTTGACCCCAACCCCAACCACCATGCCCGTGACTTTGACCACCGTGTCCACCTGCGGCAACAGCATTATCTTCATCAGATACACCTCCACCGTATGCATAGTCATGCGACGAGCTTGGGGAGGGTATTAGGTTTGTGGATGCAAGTGAAGACAAAGACAACTGTCGTGGGTTCCAACCATAATCTGCTGTAGGTATAATTCGTACATTAAAAATCCTTGTAACAAAACAAAACAAAAGTAATGAAGCAAAAAAGTTAATTGCTTTTAAATATCATGAATAATTCCTTACCAATAACTGCATGATTTTTAGGAACTTTGTACGGTGATGAATACTGATCTCTAGCG
>JAHZNG010000557.1:0-25027 GCA_027744375.1 Orchesellides sinensis
TTTGAAATGGTTTCTGTTGATATCACAGCTAGGTAAATTGGAGACTGCTTTCTCTGGCAAGGTGTCATGTACATTGTAAATTAAATGTACGCTACAAAAGTACATGCAAATCTCATATATGTTCACCGATTTTTGGTTTATTTCTCATGCTTATTGCAGGGTTGGGCCCTTTCTTAATTCTGGGAAAATACCAATGCTGTTTTCTTTCCGTTTGGGATTCATTAAGATGCTCTAAACTGAATGAATCGAAATGTCTTCTGGTTGATTAATTTGACAGTAAGACAAAGGTTCTATTATCTGCAGCAGGAGAAATTTAAGGTAAAATAAGAACATAAAAGTAATATGTTCGGTTGCGGTGACCTAATTTAGTTCTGAGCTGAATTTGCATAAATACAGTCAGCGTGAAATTAACTTTCGGTTCACTCCTTATATTGAAACACTTCAATAGAAAAATAACATTAGTTCAGAAACGCAAATTAATCAGATCATAACAATAATTCAGTTTAAGTTACAAATTATTGCAAAAAAGTATACTTCCAGAATATTGTCCTGAAGACATGAAATTAAGTCGAAGGAAAATTAGATTTTGCTGAAAATTAATCAAGGATTTTTTGTTCATGTAAACAATACTCGTCGAAGATATGAATGTGATATATGCGAAGCTGGTAAATTTAGATACACTATTTAGCTTATTGCTCTTTGTTTCTTGTATCCAAAAGTTTCTTCTCGTATTTTACTTTGTTGAGTTTAAATGAATAAAATGATCTCACCTTACTGTTTTCATTGTAATGTTACACATTTTACCATTTTTCGGGTTGACCGAGGCGTCATTCTGAATGTCAAAGGTGTATAGAGTTATTGAAGGGTCTTAATTAGATAGAAGATAACATGCATGCTTATATTTTGCAAAATATACTGTAGGCCTAATTATTCTGCACCAATTAATACACCTCCAATACTTTAGGTAAATTTTCATGAGTTATGAATAAATAAGTTCAATGAATGCATACAGTTATGTTGTAATCTTCAATTTTTAACATTTCCTTATTCGTTCTTTTTCTGCATAAGTTAAGATGTTATTGGCTTCAGAGATTTAGGACTAACTAGGTTTCTTTATTTTTAAAGAATAATTAAATCAATTTAATTTTAGCATTCTATTCGCAGAAAAATTACTTGGAGAGAATGTTCACCAAGCAAAAACATTTTATAAGCTCCAGTAATAGATTATGTGGAATGTATTAGTTCCATGTTCAAGAATTCAATTAGACTCTTATGGAGATTCATGGAAAATAATAGTATCTGTCCCGTAACTGATTATTTTTTGGCTGTCCTGACTTCTGAAACAAGATGGAAGGCGGAACAGTAATGAAATTCAAGCAAGCCATCCTATTCAGAGAGTACTTAAGCGTACACTTCTTTGGCAGAATATATGGAAGTAGAATAGTTTCATGGCGTGACGTTGTATTACTCTTACTTTTTCATTACGATCTGCTCCCCAGTACGTTTTACATTACTGCTTCTCGATGAGAGAAGAGTAGGATTTATCTATATTAATTTTATAACTACACTCCTGAAGTTTTTACGCTGAAAACGAAACTTGCAAATCTATTCAAAAACTGAGGAAGAGAGGCAGTCAAGTGGTGGTGGGACAAGTATAGCACAAGTATCCATGCTAGATGACAAAAATGGGTTTTACTCTGTTCCATTTTATAAAAAGGGATAAGAGAGCAAAAGGATACTTTCAACTCGCCAAATCAGCATTTAAGCATATTTCTCCTGGACCCGGACCAATTTTTCTACGTCAACCCTCCATTTTGTTGCATCTCTTTCACAGATTGATATACGTGTCACACCTTCCCCGTTGCGGCAGGAGAGTGTTACAACTACTGGTATGTACTTTTCGTCTTTATGGCCTCTAGAAGTACTACCCAGTTAAATTTATGAGTTCTTCGCTAGATCCTCTCAATTCTATCCTTTTTTCTTCCTTTTTCCTCTCCTTTTCTTCTACTATTTTGTAGCACTTTGTTCATCGTAGTGGATGCGGATGCATATGCATATATTCCTTTTCTATATGAGACTTTCATTGGATACTCTCATTCCAATAAGAATGTTTGGAGTAACAAGGATATGACAATATCAGAAAGGAAAGTTAGAATAGAGGTTCTCATCTGGTAAAGAAAATTGCTGATTGCAAGTCCATAGTTCTCATCTCTTGTCATTCATTCGGGTATTTTTGCCGCTATCAAAAGGTAATGGAAATAATAGTCCTTCCTTGCAGTCATTTTATTCTCAAGTAATGACCTTTAAAGATGGGCGACTTCTGTATATGGTGTAGCTCGTTCTTATACAACTAGCTGTAAAAATAGTACTACCAGAGAGTATAAGCTTATTCTTATACACAGATAAGTTATAATAGGAACATGTAATATAATGTACGTTAGATTTAGATTCATTTTCCCATCCGTTCGATATGTAGCAATCATTGACAACCGTTAAATCGAGTGAGTTACGATTACCTGTAAAACCCATTTTTGTATAAAATACGTGTGTAGGAGTGCGATGGTATTCTTACGCTACCTTTGTTCAGTAATATATAGGCCTTTTTATGCAATAAAAAACTTATTTCAGATCAAGCCAAAGACATTCTTTTGATTTTCGTTTGCACCTATCCGTTGTTGCCCACGACTCTTTCCGTCTCCTTTGTAGATTTTACAGAGAGTTAGCCACGACTGCTATATTTTGTCGTTTCTCTAATGCTTTCATGCCAATTTCATCGCTATCGTAAGACCCACAAAGTCGTATACAATGTGAACAAAATTGGCCCACTCAAAGCGGCATCATATACATTAAAACCAATGAAACCATCCTATTATTTCTACACTTTTGGTCAAGCATTTTCCAACTACTAAAATAATGATATGGCACCGTGAACTATGTATGAGTGCCGCAAAGGGCACAGAGAGCTATTTCGTTTTAGCTTCAACCTTTTAAACTGTATATTATTAAAGTTAAAAGGAATCCTTGCAAACCATTTGTTCTTGATTAGCTACATATATTCGGTGCATTTAACAATTCTTACTACAACGTTGATTGCTGAAATTAGATTTTTTATATGCTCCTTACCTTTTAAGGTTTCTTGTTACGCATTTAATAATTATTTAGTCCGCTGAATGGAATTTCACGAATTTTAATTTAAATATTACTTATATGTTTACTATTGAGAGTAATCCCTTCGCAGCTTATTTGGTCATGACAACAGTTCTCAACTTATTTTGGCTTACGTAATATTAAAAAAACCCTTTTTGTTTGTATCAGATTAAAAAGTGTAGCTGTCCCAGTACAATACCTACCCGAACTATGCATAACAGCAACCCCGTTTCTCCTTCACATACGATCTATCACCTTTGAATATGTAAATCCAAAAAAGAGTTTATATTTGTGTCTAAAACATTTGACACGGAAAGGTACGCGCAACTTTTACCTCTTTTCTAAACCAAATTTCAAGTTACCATTCTACCTTGGTGGAAAGCTGCGTTAAGTTTGCATGACAGTATAGACATTTCTCTCGGGAAGTTATTTAAGAATCTGGTTTAAATGTCGCATCCATTAGGGCTTAGAACCAGACTTGGGTACAGACCACTACAATCGGTGGGAATAATGCATGAAATGCAATCTAAACTTGTACATGTTCAAGAATATATACTATCTATGAAGTATAACATGTATGTTATTTCATAGGTAGTATACATTCTTGTGTTCAGCTACATTTAATAAAGTTAAAGACTAAACTCTCTTTCCTCCTTCAATTCACAAGTATTAGGGTTGGACGACAAGTTTAATTCCAAATATTTTATTAATAGGTTTCACACAAGAGGCATGGTTATCTCACACTGTTTGGTAGGGTATAGATGTGTACAAGCATCTTCCACATATTCCACACATTATTGCATTAGATGGATACATGTGTATGTAGTTCATCTCAACTCAACATTAAAAAAGAAAGTTTTTGATCATAACTAGTAGATTGTAAACAATATGGAGTAGTTGCGGAAGTATTTTATCAAGGCCTGATAAGTCTAAAGTCAATGCAAGTCGATTGCCGTTAGAATTGCGTAAATCCATCAAGCCGTTTAGCCACTACATTAAAAAAGGCTTATCGACAGCTGAGTGATAAGCACCTATTAATGACCTACACTTCGATTTTAGTGCAATACAAGTCGATTGCCGTTGGAATTATGTAAATCCATCAAGCCGTTTGGGCGCCACATTAAAACAGGTCTTATCCGTACCTGATAAGCACCTTATAAATGACCTGCACATAAATTTTAGTGCAATACAAATCGATTGCCGTTGGAATTATTTAATTCCATCAAACCGTTTAAGCACTGGAATAAAAAAGGTCTTATCGGTACCCAATAAGCACCTTATCAATGACCTGCAGATGACCTTAGGTCAATCCAAGTCGATTGCCGTTAGAATTACGTAAATCCATTAAGCCATTTAGCCACAGCATTGAAAAAGGTCTTATCTTATCGATACCTAACAAGTACCTGAAAGGCACCTGCCACCGGGCAGACCTTTATGCACAGGTAAGCTTAGGTCAATAGAAGTCGATTGCCGTTGGAATTATGTTGATATCTTTAACCGTTTTCGAATCCATCACATCACTTTCCCGATCACAGCGGCCGACGTAACGAAAACGATGACAGACACGAAGTAGAAATTTAATATAGCTGCTCCGCAGCTAAATAATACGTGCATACATATGTATATCTGCTTTCTGTATTACCTCCCCATATATAACTATTTCATTTTATGAGTAAATAGTTTTGTACAGAGCGACAGTGGGGCAACACATGCATACATATATGAATGAAGACGTTGGTAAATACACACACCGGCTTCAACAAAAAATATGCTAGTGAAAGCAGAGGAGTAAGTGAGCTTGAGAAATAGAGAAAGAGAGGTTTATAAATTTTTCAAGAGCAAAGTGCAACTTGGGTCTCTGTTAGTTTGATCTCATTCAGACTGGAAAAGGGTAAACTGCGGGCAATCACCAGTAGTGCCTTTTTACTGTTAAAGTAAATACATGCATGCTTCACACACAAAACTACCACCAGCACCACACACTCTTTACACACCTTACTTTATAAATTCACCTTACTCAAAAACCACTAGTTTTTCTCCCTCTGCTGCTAAAAATTAAAATTGGAGGTAGAAAACCACACACTCTTTACACACCTTACTTTATAAATTCACCTTACTCAAAAACCACTAGTTTTTCTCCCTCTGCTGCTAAAAATTAAAATTTGAGGTAGAAACTATGAAAAAAGTGAAAAAAGTTGCTTGATATTTCATTAAAAGTCCTTAACATGTGAATCATTGACATGCAGAGTTAGCCCTGAATTTTATTCAATGAGAGATCTTCCCATGTTGTATTTAGCTTGTCAAGATTTCCATTTTCGTTTGTGTATATGTAACACACACAGCTTTCTTTCAAATGAAACAACATTTCTCTCCTTCTGTCTAATATTTCCAGGCTTAAAGTCGCACCTTTCGGTCTTCCCATCTACGTCTTAATCCTTAAACCATAAAAAATCCCCTTTTCCCACCGTATACCTAATTTTTTGCACATATTTATCATTGATATGGCTAACAAACTATATGATATAGCATGGTAACAGTATATATTTATCATCTGGTGTGTATATTTCAGTAGAAAAAAAAGTCATAAGAACCAACAACATATTTAATACATACATACACACATTTGAAAGTGTAAAGCTAGACTTATCCATGCCTGCGTAAGTAATCTCTGGTTGGGGAGCTGTCAAATTCATTTTGAAGCATCATCCTTTCCATTCTATGATAAACGCTCCTTCGACTATCGTTTACCATATGCTGTTGCTGTACATGCGTTTTTTCATTTCTTAATGGGTAAGTAATATATATGTATGTACATATGTGACTCCTTCCGTATAGCATCACATTTCTTGTTGGCAGTAAGCTTGGTGGAGATAAGACATCAGGAAATGAAAATAACTTTCAAATTTGAAGGCAAAACAGGTAGGCAAGGTAATCAAGCTTGAAATTTCTTTTTTCGCAAAACCTTACCGAGAAAGAGGAGGATACATGTCTATTTATAATAATATTGGGTTTTGTTGGAAAAAGAGCTAAATCAATAAATATTTAGTACTGCATTTACCATTCCTTTCATTCATGTGTCACGTATGATTTTATGAGAGGAGAAAGTAGAGCAGATGTAGTTTGTGTTTATTTATATAATATCTGTGTGTACACACCCTGCTAAACATCGACACTTCGTTTGAGCATCCTCTGTATAATACGGATTGAAAATAAACTTTAATGCAATCTTTGGAGGAGAAATCACGGAATAAGGGGAAATAAGAAATCTTCAGGTTGAACGTGCTGTTTAGCAAACTGGGATTAGTAAAGGAGCCCGATATGGATGATGGAGAGGAGAAATGTAAATATTATAGACAGGTCTTGTCTATAAAAATGAAAGCAGTATTATTGAGTGAATGTGTGCTTACCCTGGGTACATCCTCATGTGCATATTATTGAGAAATGGGCTCTAAATTGTAGAGACTGTGTGTTTCCTTTGGATGAAAATATCTCCAGAGATGTGGGTGCCATTACATAAAGCATATCTTTCAACACCAAAAAAGGCGGAGGTTGGTTTAGTTAAGTTGAGTTGCAGGGCTTTTCCGTTCATATTATTATGAGTACGGGCATACAAAGATGAAAGGTACTCAGTAAAAACTATTCAAGATAGAAATTCCGAATACGACGGGACTGGAAGGTGTATTGAAACGTACACACACCTTCTCACAGTTTTCCCCGTTATGACGCTGAAAAACTCGAAACTTTCTCTATCAGTCCTTTTCCCATTCAAAAACAAACTTCTATCATTCTAAAAGAAAAGTACTCAGTAAAAACTATTCAAGATAGAAATTCCGTAAACGACGGGACTGGAAGGTGTATCGAAACATACACACACACCTTCTCACAGTTTTCCCCATTATGACGCTGAAAAACTCGAAACTTTCTCTATCAGTCCTTTTCCCATTCAAAAACAAACTTCTATCATTCTAATAAATAAACGGTGAAATGTAATGGGAAAGTAAAACATACATACAAGTTTTGTATGTATTGTAATATGTATGAGTTCTGTTGGTTTAATGCGTTCATATATAAAACACACGTAGAACTTTGGAAAATGTTGATGTTGACTAGTGACTTACAAGTTTTTAAAATGGTGCACTATTCCACACCTTTTCCCCATTTCTTCATGGTCATGACATGTTACTTTGAGACTTAAACTTTTTGCAGGTTTGAACCAACGAAATTTGGATGCTTTTAAAAGGAATTAAAGATGAAAAGTACGAACCTTAATCCTTAAAACTTTGTCCATGATCTAGTATTAAAAACCAGTCTGGAAAAGGGACGAGTTGAAGAGAAAAGCCAACAAAGATTTGGATGGTCTACTCTCCTTCTCTCCTCCATCAAATTTTACTTACTAACTAACTCATTTTGTCAGTGCAAACTTTTATGAAATTGGACTCGCTTGCCGAGTGAAGTGAATAGGTTACTACAACAGTGTGCATGCATACATGCATGTGCTCTTATGTAAGATAGTAAAGAACTTATTGATGAAAAGAAATCTATCCTTCTGATTCTTCCCACTATTAATTTTTGATTCCAAATCATGAAGGGTCAGACCTGGAAACCAAAATGAGGTCTCTCTAATAATAGGATCAAGATAGGTTATAAAAATGATAAATTGGGGTCATGCGTTCAGATTTTATTGAGCAACCTGCAAACCTTTAAAGTTCGTAATTTTTCTGTGCTTTCGGAAAAAGTTTATGTTTTCGAGTTTAGTTAATATGTGAAAACTCATGAAGTAATCATCTTTCAAGTAATAAGGAATAACTTTTCCGGTTTCATGACACTCATGTTAAAATAAATTAAAAAATATCCTACATACATTTTTAATCGGGGCATACAGAACAAAACCCGTTTCAAAAGTTAGTCGAAGGGTTCTTGAATTTATTGCGTGTGTTCCCCATTGGTAAGTTTACCTACCTGATTGGATTCATTAAAAGGTCATTTTGACTACTTTCACATCCATAGAACTGTTTAAAAAAACATAAAATGACTTACTGACCAATCGCCTAATAATTTAATGGGGACTGATGTAATTTACTATAGCATCCGGTGTCAATTGCTAGATAGTTTTGCATAACCTCTGCATGAAATCTTTAACTGCAACAAATATTCGTTTATAAGTTCCAGAAAACAGGTTTTATCTGGCTGGTGCTTATCATTATTATTTCTGTCAATAAGCAGTTACACTGTCACCAAGAATTTTTGTGACTGTAGATTTATAGTAGCCTCTTGGTTGGCTTTATTTCGCCAATAACAGAAGTAATGATGAAAAAAGATGAAAAACCATAAGTAGCTAGTATTTTTTATTTTATCAACAATTTATCGCTTGCAACCTTTACTGGAACATAATAAAACGATGTAAAGATCTGATACTAAAGCATTCCCATATTATATACAATAGTATCTTCTGCTTGTCTACTGCTTCCTGAATCTCAACCTCAAAAGGACTAGAATAGCTGTTTAGATCTGTTATGCAGAACTACATACCGGAGCACATCCATTTTATTTTGGTTTCTTTTGGCATCAATGATACGCTTTCTTCTTTTCCATTCTGTACAACTTTATCGGGACACTTTCTTTTGTGTCTCACAGAAAAAACCAAGAAACCTTTCCTTCCTCTATTCTTCTCTTCCTTTTGTTAGAGGGAAGGACATGCTCTTAATTGATTATGAAAAAGTTTTTCAACTGCTCAATTGGAAAACTAATGTCTCTCAAATGTCACTCTTTCCTGTTTCTCTCCTCCATTTTATGTACTTCAGACTTTAATCATAGGTTTCCTTGAACTTATACTATTTTAAGCATACGTTAAGCACTTTTTACTAGCTTCGATTTGAACATTTTTGTACCTTCTGAATATGGTTTTCGGTATAAAGTAGCAGTTGGGTGCGTCCTTAATAGTTTTTGTACAACTATGTACATAATATGTAAGTGCTCTGAATCCATCCTCTCATTCCACTGTACCTTGACTTTCTTTTGGAAATAAGACCTTACTCTGACGTAAATGACTTTATCATTAGATTCCCTGTAGTCATTCAATAAACTTGCAAAGTTTGTTGTAAACATGTCAAGATGTGGATGTCATTGAAATGGTATGTATAAAAGTCTTAAGTGGGAGTAAGTACAAAGTATGTATAGTTTACATGAATTCTAACTTAAGGTATGAGAATGAGGAGCCAAAAGAATCCAATAATTGAATGATTTTCAGAATGTAGAGGTTAGATCAGTTTGTTAAATGAGATGTGCTTAAGAACTATTGCCAGACCTTTATTTTTTCCACTTATTCCAATTAAAGTACTTCATAGTTTCATTCAATGGCAAAAATTTACCAGGTTTCGTTTTCAATTCTATTCTTAATTAATAATTCATCTTGTAAACAAGCTTCTTCATAGTTACTCGCATTACAATAACCCTTGCAACACGTTTTGTAAGATGATACCAAATATTCTGTATTACAGTGAGAAAAAATTTAAATTGGGTTTGAAGTCATTTTAATTTTGAGAATTGTTGAAATGTTTGAGAAATAAGTAACTGGGGTACATTGAGACATAATACAAAGTGATGTTAAATCGAACCGATTTGTACCAAAAGGCTTTTTTCGTTAATTAAAAATGTTAAATATAATACAATATAATATAAATCTTAGATTGCTACTTTTTTAGACCAAATCGATTTGCTTTTTGTTGAGTTCTAGATGACATGTTTCATCATTTCAGAAACAAAATCAGATTTTTTATTGGACTTTTGTTAAGATTAATATTTACTTACATTTATAAAACCAAACTTGTAATTTAAATGAGCGATTGTTTGTTTCCAGCCAATTTTTACTATTTACATGTTCTATGTAACTTTAAAAAATTAGTATCTGTCTTTTTATTTATTTGACAAGTGTTTTTATACAATGTAATAAAACTGCAAGGCTTTATAAGATGACTATGGGAGTCAGGTAATAAAGAAATGCAACCCTAGTAGCAAACAACAGAGAAAAATCTCTTTCAGTTCTTGTAATAAATATTTTCATGTAATAAATGTGATTTTTTATTTATACCCCTTGATCTAAAACTAGATTTTTTTTGCGTGTTGAAGTCCTTTAGAAATTTTATGTTATGTGGCCACAAAAAGGAAAGTGATTTTCATTCTTATTACGACTATTTGCTCTCGTACATAATGAGTTAAAATCCTATTTTTTCGTAAGTACCAGTACCAACATAGAAAAATAGTATCCGTTATACCTAAACCGACAAAAGAAGCTGCGGAATCGTCAATGATGATGCTCCATCTTTCTCGAGACTTTGGCTGGTTTCGTTTTGTTGTAGTACTACTCCGGGCCTATGGTAAAAGTACAAAGAACAGCATGGAATATTCTTCTATCTTCACGATGTTGCACGTACGGGACAAAGTGGGCGACGTGATATTTCTTATGAGCAGGTTAAGCCACCCACCAGAAGCTCTTCCGACGATTATTCAGCAGTTATAATTTTCCTTCTTTTTCCAAAAAACCAGTGTCATGGAAGCATATTGCTTTCTTTTTAAAGGCATAAAGTTGCCTGTGTATAAAACCACAAACAGGTTCACGGAATTCCTTTTTCTTCTTTTGTACTGTTTTTAATATTTCCAACTCTAACGGTGCGCTATCATTATGCTAGTTTTGCTTAGTAACTCCTGAGTTTCAACTTGTCTGTTGGAGCAGAAGAGGGAAAATTCATGCAAGAGATATTTGTTTAATTTGGTATACATATATGAATCAGAACAATCATATATATATACAAGTACATTAATATTATTATAGTATTACAGTCAAGTAGTATAAAGATACATTTTAGGTATAACGTGTATTCTTCAACTTAACCAAACGCAAGACCTCTAAACTCGTTAGTTATGGAAGAAGAATTTCAGTCTTGACAGGAATGAAAAGGAAAAATTAATAGATAAGCTTGGCTGAAATGTTTGGTTAGCCCTGCTTAATGGAGGCTAGCCAATTTCTTCACGGTAAAACCTACATGCACCTACAAGAGCAGAGGAGTGGTAGACTCTGGAATCTAGAGCAAAGAAAGTAACCATACAGGAAGTCACATGATAAGGCTTTAGAAATGCATTGACCGTACCTTTATATACACACACATAGCGTGTGTATGTTCTTACTAGATAAATTCAAAACGATACAAAAAAACAGCTTGAAGAGCAAACAAACAAGCTAAAAAAGATCTGGATGCAGTACAAGAGCAAAATCCGGAGTGCAGAGTACAATTATCATGCATTATAATAAGGAGTAATCCTATTACCTCTTTCGTTATATCTTTCCTGTTATAATGGGTTTTCTTATGATATGATGATGACTTATTTACAAGTATAATTTTAAAAGGTTGAAAGTTAAGTTGCGTACGAAGCTTAACATTAAACTTTAGGTTTAAGAAATTGTCAGGTAGTTCAGGTGACAAGTAAATGACAATGAATAGACTTGATACAACCAACTTTACAAATCCCATTTTTTTCCCAAAGTTGTCTTAACCATCTTTAATTGCCTACAGGATCAATCATTTGTACAGAAATGAGAGCAAAGAAACAAATACCTAAGTCAACAATTTAAGGTTGTACTTTAATTAACTAAATATTTGTCACTAAAATACTATTACCTTGGCCTTATCTCTTCTCATTCGAGCCTATTCCAAAGAAAGCAAATTAAATTAATTTTATATTTATACATTTATACATACTGAGCTCATGGAGAATTGTATACTGTTCCGCTTGAGAGGGGTTACTTGATGGAATTGTCGACTATCTAATGATTATAAAAAATAATTAAAAATTAATTATGTATGTAAATATGTATACGATCAAATCAAATCATCAAAGTGTTACATAGCACTCGAAACAGGACAGTTAATTTAACTAGAAGGTCTTTAAGTTACAAGCTGTTTTTTAACTTTCCTCCATACGCTTCCGATTTCGCTTCTTTGTTGCCCTAGGTTTTGTGATGTTGAATTTTATAGGCAAATCCATGTAAGTAGTAGTGTATGAATATTTGATTTGTATTGGTTTCTTGCGTTACTTCCAATCTACATGGGGCGGGGGGAGAAAGAATGCATGCTTTCATTTACAAAGTGAACGAAACAAGAGTAGCATCAATGAATGAGATGTGAACAAATCTGCAATTTATTTTCCACAAAGCTCACAACTTGGTGCATTTGTAAAGGACTAGTTATAGTGAACAGTGTAAAGCTTTTTTGCTGGTGATAATAAATCACGTGAAAGGAAAGTTACATAGGTATTAAAGTAGAACTGGTAGGAAAGTGCAAAGTGGTGGAATGTTATCAGAGTGTTAGAATAACAATAACAATGATGCTCAAAATATTCAAACCTTTGTGTTTTATTATGGACACTTAAAAGCCCCTAAAAGAATTGGTTAGGGACACAAATGCACACATTAAAGCTTGATTTACTTACTGTACATCAAATTACGTGAGTAGATAGCGTACCTCTTTGTCTTGTTCTTTGACTCGTTGGCATCAAAGCGAAAGAAAGGACCAAGAATATATCTAGGTCAAAAGACACAGTGTGTGAGACAAAAAGCAAATGAAAATGAAGACCAAATACTGGTGGAGATTTCCTTGAGTGGCTGAAAATCCTACTACCAGAATCCGTTTGAGTGGTTGATGCTTATATTAACACGTAGTAGA
This sequence comes from Orchesellides sinensis, assembly GCA_027744375.1. NCBI lineage: Eukaryota > Metazoa > Arthropoda > Collembola > Entomobryomorpha > Orchesellidae > Orchesellides > Orchesellides sinensis. Next base: position 12,864 of record JAHZNG010000557.1, read on the forward strand.
CTATTTTCTCTCTCTGACTCTCTCAAAATTACCACTATCAAGCCCTCTTTGTTTTTAACGGAGCTTTTGTGATTCCAGCACGTATAACAAACGCGTTGTGCTATGCTATACCAAAAGTAATGTTATTGATTTTTATGGGATCTTCGTGTAAAGGTAAAAGCAAAAATGATAGTGATATTAGTCATCGAGGCAAATATCAGTTTTTTGTGTGAACCATGAACGCGTCTTAACTTCCCTCTTTCTCAGGTCAATTTCAGGATAATAAGCAACCTGACTCTGTAGTCTACATACTCCAAGTGTGTAAAGTATAACTGTTATACATGAGTATAATACATGTGTATAAATATATCCTTGAGAACTAATCCAGCCAAGCGTCTTCCTTTATTGGCCTCTGGCTTTCTCTCAGCCAACTAGCTCGTTCAAATCAATTCCTTTTCTTCCTTAATAGACATGTTTGGAACATAACAATGCAGCCCTGTATTTCTCTTCTCTTTTCAGATCAAGTTATGGAAGAAGAAGAAGCGAAGGAAGGAATTGTAGCTGAGGGGAAAGTTTCAAAGAAAAACTCTACATTACCTATGCTATGGCTTTATATATATTGCACTGGGTATTCTGAGATTTTAAGAGCTTCCCTGATTTTCATTTGACTTTCATCAGCTCGGCTGCATTTTGGGCGTTTTTATCACCACACTTTTGCCATCATTTATAGCCATCATCGTCAGCCAACATCCCTCTTTTGGATCACATCGTACAGCACATCTTAATGAGCCTACTATTGCTAGTCTGTCAACTGCAACAACAAAACTCATCTTATGATCATACTACGCAGGAACATATACAATATACTTGCGCTGGTCGTATAAAAAGTTCATAGTTGTCCGTTTTAATTCGTTAACACCTAATCATCGTGCCTTGGATGCATGCAACTCTTCTAAATTAGTTAGAAATACGCATATAATAATATATCCCACGGAGAAAAGTAATAGCTTTTATACAAAAGGCTGTTTTATTCTTTCATAGCGTAATATTAGAAATAGTATCAATAAAGTTAGTGTATGATTCAAAAAGGAAATCTCAACCACCTATCTAAACCTCTTTTCTTCGACATTCTTGGCTGAATGATAGATGAAGACGCGCTAAAACACATTACTGTACACTGTATTAGTGTAAGTTCTCCTGGAACCTTCCCCTGCTTTCAAAACGCTTGCAATCAATGACAGAACACGTTATCTAAACTTGTTCTTTCCCGTTTTGGCGTTTGGTGTTGGCCGTCATTAGAATAATTACTTTAATTACCTTCACATCCTTTCAGTTAATACACATCTCAATGGAGTAATGACGATAAACATAATTACCTTATCTGTATGCGCCCCAAACGTCAACGTTTCGTGTTCTCTGTTCTCTCTCTTTTTATGTCTGTGATATTCATGCAAATCTACAAAAAAATCTTGACTTGCTAAATGAAAAGATTGGATGAGTAGTAGTAGTTTATCTATACGTAGTGGGAAAAGGGTCATTTGAAATCCCATTAACCGCATCGACTTATCAGGTCATTAACGACTCGTAAAAGAGGAAGAGAGAGAAGAAGAGATGGTGGTGAAGAAGAGACATAAGGAATGCAATCCCTCTATAGTTATACATACAAGTATAAAGGCAAAATACTAAAAAACAGTCATTACAGCATGTAAAAGGTATAGGGAAAGTGAGGAGAGAGGGAGTTCAGGAAAAATACTGAAGAAGAAGAGGAAGACCAAGGCATGATTGTAACTGAGTTGTTGAAATTTTGCTCACTTTAATAATGCGACTTACAAAGTAATGTATATTCGTTGCTCAGATAGCTGTATTAGGTAACATTAGAATGCTAAGAATGTTTTCAAGTGTGATGATAACACTATATCTAATGCATATTACGTACCTTGATACATTAACGTGTGTGTATTCTATATGTGTGGTGCCTGTAAAAGCTGGATGGATGTTAATATGTGAAATAAGTACATGCATATGGGTAGTAAGAATGTACAAACGGTAATAATAATTACGGTAGAAATCCTTGTATTTTGTTTTTATGCTTAACTGTCTGTGGTAGGGGTAGTGGAAGTAGCAAAACTCATGCTTTTCATCCTTTCTCTCTCTCTCTTGTGCAACTTTCACTTGCTTAATGGCTTTCTTTTTCCGTACCTAGTCTCCATGCTAGTCAGCAGTTTATTACCTTTGACCCATGTGAAAGAAGTGGAAAATGGAAGAAAAAGAAAGAAAAGGAGAGGGCTAAAGAGAGAAAGAGAAAAAGTGACGAGTAGTGTTTGGTTGTACTCTCTTTCTCTCTCTTCTTTCTACACCGTTAGCCGTTTGTATATTGAGAAGTATTAATATACTATATATATTGGATTGTTATCATGTAGTTAACTTTGGTACTTATACAGTGCCATATAGGAAAGGAAGGCTTTTTGTTGATTGATGTGTCTGAAATTGCTGCTAGCTGTATTTTTTCAGAGATTAATCTTGGAAAGGTAAGAAAAGGCGGATCTCTTTATTCCATTCCATGCTTCTATCAGGAGCACACTTGAAAATTGTACACAATACGTGATTATATATATGATATACAACCCAGAAAGTATCTAGCTTGAGCGGATGGGGGGAATCATGAATGAATACATACTTACGTGGATCAAACTAACATCCTTATTTTAGTCATCAACAAAGCCACCAAAGTATAGCAGGCAAAAAGGATAGAGTATGAGAGGTTATAGCGAGCAGTCATCAGCCAAGTAATGTTCAAACAGATCAAGAAGACGGTGGGAGGGAATGGCGATGATAAAGAAGATGGAAAACATGCCTATTCTTTTGAATGACTTATCCAACCCGCAATATCTTCATATACATAACTATTCCATTATATTGTTAAAGTCTCGTACAAAGTTGGATGTACAGTCTGTACATCGTATGCAACATACCTACATGTGTGGGCTAATACAATATTGAATTAATTCTCAAGACATGATTGTAATGATAGTTGGACCATTTGTTTGATGGCGAATTATCTACAAAACTTGTGTGAATATGCAATAGGACGTCGTTAGTAATTCGAGAGAGAGAGTCTTGTGATGAAAATGAAGATTGAATATGTGTGGTGTGGTTATTTGTGGTTTTTAGGAAATGGTAGACATATTATAAAGCATGGTAATGGGTTGTTGAAAGGGCAAGCGATTTTATGCGCTGCTATGCATTTACTAAGTCTTTAGAATATGAATAGATGTACTTTGTCAATAGGATAAGATTTGACTTCAAAACATTTCTTACTTAAATCCAGTAATGGTAAGGTGTCCAAAAGTCAAAGTGGTTTTTACCGGTAAATACCGGGAAAAAGTCCTTTTGACGTCCAATAGGTAGGTGTCCAAAAGTATTTTATATACTGCCTGCTCGGCTCTGGTGAAGGAAGGACAAAAACAAACGTTGTCGTATATTATTCTCAGTTAAAAAAAGTTGTTCTGGACCGTTTAAAGTTTCTTTTACATTATTCCGATTGCAATTAAAAGTTCTTTCCAAAGAATTTTAAGATTTGTGGCTAGATGAAGTTTTTTCAATAAATTTTATCAGTTTTTAAGTCTCAAATTCCTTTTGTTTTTTCATACATTAAATACTACCAAAGCAAGCAGAGCAACAAGCTAGTTTGCATGTTATACATATCAACTCATACAGTCTAAAGGTCCTTGGTTCCTGTAATTCGAATAGGAGTGATGTTAGTATGTGAGAGATATGCCGGTGTACAGAGGCCTGTCTCATTCACATCTGCTCACTCCTATGAATTGGGGATCTAACCAAAGATAAGTTTTTTTCTTCGACTATCTATATTACTAATAAGTAATGTTGTAACTTCCCCATTTACAATAGCGCTACAGCCAAGGGGTCCTTTTATTATTTACAATGGATGACTTAGATGAACTACAAGCGTTTTGTTGTAGAATGGGATTGCGCATGGACGATATCCTGAAGGATGAAAATTCAAATGACGGCTCAACAGAAGAATCAGACTATGCTGTTCATGCAAGGGGAGGATGAAGACGGGAATCTGTTGTGTGATTCATGTGAGGAAGTGAAAACAAAGGATGATGATTTTTAGCTTGTATATTTTGTTTCAAAATATTTCACAGACACAAATGTAATATCACAATGAGTGATGCATCTGCATGTTAAAAGAGTCAGGAGATTATATATGCATGCCCTATATGTGTGCCTAAATTTGAATTACAGCTAACGGAACCACTTGTAGAGTGGAAATGTATAGCAGCATACTTCGTCTCATTCTTTAATGAATTGAATATAATTCAATACATAAATGTAATTACTTTTATTAGTGGGTCAGTGCTACTGTATTCTTTTATAAAACGTGTTTTAGATGTTTTCAATTTTCTTTTAAGCTTTGCTAGGTTTATTGATGTTGGCTGACTTGTAAAGTTTTATGAATAATTTTTATAATGGTTTCAGTTAAGGAATGAATTTAGGATAAGGTTTTTTGTTTTTACTGAATTATCCTAGCTAGTATATTCTTGGTGTAACTCATAGTGTCACTGATGGGAGAACAGTAATTTGTATTGAATCGGCTAGACACTGAAATAAAGAATCAAATCAAATCAAACTATATGTAAACTTGAATTGGCGCCAATTTTTTATTCTATGACTATCCAAAATACAATTCTAAAAGAATTTTGGACGCTTTTGGATTTTTCCCAGTGGGCTGGGAAAAAACAAAAAGTGGGAAATCGGCCATTACTACTTAAATCTGTTAAATACTAAGATTTACCAGCTACCAAAACTTTGCAACCAATGTCATTAGCGCCAATGGGTTTTCATGATATTTTGTAAAGGATTAATTGCGGAAGCATACCAAAACATACGTATTTATATACACAAACCATACATCCATGTACAACGATGGAGATTATTGAGGAGATCGTTAGGTAAAGATTAATGCATAATTTACAGTGGAGTAAATTGAAAATTTTTATTTTATTCTGTATTCTGGCTTGGTATTTATTATTAGTTGCGCTGCAAATACTTGAACGGATCTATATCCATATATAGATACAGTTAAGTACAAGGTCGTACTTAAAAATATTTTTGTACCATTTCAAGGATCTGGGTATCGAGAATTTTACGTGGAGTTTATTTGCGAGATCATGAAAATATTGATGCGGAATAGAAAAAAATAGGAATGAGCTTTGTAGCAAATAAAATGAAATTTATAGGAATTAAATGATAAGTTATCTCGTTAACCCTTGCCTCTTACTTGTGCATTGCATAACTTACATATGAACTTTTTGTTATATAATTATATTAATTTTACTTATGTGTCTATTTCTGTCAAGTTATGTCATGAAAAATTTACATGCATGTCTAAATTATGATTTCGGTGTTAATAAATGTTCGTGCCCTGTTTCAATTCAACAGGAAATGTAATTTGAATTTTGTTTACTAACATCATTATATTACGTGAGTATACAGAAGCTTAATTGATTGTTTTATATTAAAGGCATACAATGGACAGTTAAACATTAAGGATGTCACATGAGATCTAGTGACTTCAACCGGCGTCTAATACACTTCGGAGATTTTTAAGTAGTCCTCAAGGCAGATCCCCTTGTGGGATTTCCTGATTACGTCCTTTCGCCATAAATGCTTCTGAATGGTATGCTTATTTTGGAAGAAATGCACCTACGCGGTAGGCCTACGCACTTTTCTGTGTTGTCTGTTTATTCCAAAGTTGTATAACAAAGTGTTCCCAAGACTGTCATTTGATATTCCAGATCAGGTTCAAAAAACGAATATAAGTGTGAAGATAAAATATCCAATTGAACATGATTAATATATTTCCCTATTTCTCCAAAACCCATAAGAAGCTTTGAAATTCTATTCCTGTAGCTGTAAAAACGAGTAGTCAGTAATATATCAACATCATGATACCTTTGAACTAAATGGTGGGAAATGAAAATGAATTTTATAAGGTAATTTGTATGAAATTGCGTAGGCGATACCTACGAATCATTTAAATACAATTGCAAATCTTCGCATCAAAACATTTCCATGAATTATATACTTTCATGAAACAAACAAAGCACACAACCGCAGTATCTACAAGAGCAAGTTTCATAAAGAATGGCAATGCTACAAACGCTTTCACCAAAGTTCTTACTACTTTCACTCTAACGAAAGCAGCAGAAGATAAAGTCCTTGTTAAACATAAATTAATTTTCATTCATGCAGTAATACGAACCCAAGGTTATTTATTATTTGCTTTCACATCCATCCCATTTCATATACTCATTAATTAAAACCAGGGAGCTGGTGAAAGCTTAGTTTTAGAGCTTGAAATTTTTTTACGTATAGGACAACTGTAAATAGGACCAAAAAGAAAACTACAAGCAATTTAACCCTTTAAATTTATTTAATGTCTATTTAGCTGTAAAAATGCCTCTCTCTTAAGTTCTTAATAATTAAAAATATATTGGATGAAGTTCCTAAGCGCTGACAAATCATAAATTGTTGTCATAATCCTAATTATTAGGAACATTGTAGCCTTTTCAAATTATAGAAAGCAGCATTAGTTGGTGCTCTGCGAGACGATTATAACTTGAAACAAAGAACAGAAACCTGAAAAATGTATCTGTGTACCTAAAAGACAAAATATTATGACAACCGAATATTTGACATCTGCTATTCGACTGCGCCAAAACACTGGCTAGAATAAAAGAAAGACGCAAGATGGAAACGAAGATAGCATGGCAATAAATTCTTGAAGGAAGAAATACTCTCGCTCTGGTTTACATGTGATAAATGTCAAAGCGAGAGCTACAATAATAATGACATAGCATCGTATTGTAGCTTTCTTCCAAACTGAATGTATGACGTGAAGAACATGTACTTTTTGTGACATCCGTTTATTATTATGGCAAGAATATATATGGAAAAAATAAAACATAAATAGAAGCCGTGACTACTAGACTTGTTTCTTTGAAGTTTTATGAATTTTTCCGTGTCATACTTCCTTCTACATCATTTGTTACAAGCATCTTGTAATAAAAATGACAACAATTTTGTTGTCTGCACATATCCTTTTCTGTTGTCACGTTATTGAATTCCAACATGGATTTAATTTTCACTCATATTTTGAACATGTTTATGTTTAATCTATATATATACAAGCATAATTAAACCTTAGTGACCGACTACAACCTTATTCGTCACGTTTCTCATGCTTACCAAGCAATTAAGTCATGCATATAAAATTCTTCATACTAAACGTTTTAAGCTTAAACAATTGTGAACTTGTTACCACCAAAATCCATACTGTTCAATTTAATCACTTGGAAACTGAAACTTGAGTTTGAATTGTATGTTAAATCGAATAAAAATTGATTCAGCAATTTTCCCATATCCACTCATGAAATTTCGGATCTACAAAAAAGGTTTTTTAGCTACTCATATGATGAAGTGCAGAGCAGCAAGCAGAAGAATATAGGGGTGACAAAATGAACATCATATCGGTCAACAATGGTACCAGCATCTCCAGTGGTAGGTAAGTACATTGCATGCAAGCATGACAAATACTGAAAAATTTTATTGCTGAATTCATGAATTTTTCTGTTTTAAGTGCAAGTTGAAGTATTTTGAACAGAGTAGTAAAAGTCTAGTAAAGATAGGTAGATACTTTGTTCTAATACTGGAAGTATGTATGTACTGCTGCCAACTTCTTACTTGTTTTATTTCAAATTGTGCATACGTTTATCCCGCACCTTATATCCCCTCAAATTATAGTAATATATTAAAAATCAGACGTGGCGTGCTGCTGGGCTGTACAAAGGTAAACTAAATCTGGCAGCATAAAGATTATGAGATTTTTTACAATGAATAAACCAACCAAGGGATGATGAACACTTCCGTCGAGTGTCATATTGTTCAGAGAAAAGAGAGATGCGGGCGTCAGCAGTCTGTTTCGTCTTACTCCTGTCACCATCCTGAACAATATGTGTGTGTGTATGGGAGTGTGTACACACATCAGACTAGTCACAGTCCCTGCGAACCTCGCTCGTCATCATCTACACTGGCACTCTTTGAACTGTCTTCCTCCTTTCATGCACTCGTTTTTGCATGTCATCAATGTGTCCTCTTCTTGACAAGGATTCTTTCACTTTTTTACTTGTGCTTTGTGGCATGCATACAGCCAAACATACTATAATACCTACATTCTACTTCCGAGAATATAAAATTTCTAAATATATATGTACTTATGTATCTCATACTGCTTAATGAATGTAATATGGATACGGCATGATTTTAGGAGTACATTTTTATCAATTTATATGTCTTAGAACTGCATATACACAACTTCTTGCTTGAATTAATGACTTCAAAAGCTGTTTCTTATAAACCATATTTCTCATGGAACCATTCAATGAAACTCATATTCAGCAGATTTTCATCTTGGGAAATCGTAGTGTCAACACAGATGTTTGTATATTAGGTCCGTGGTAATATAACCTGCTGGGTTGGATAAAGAAATGAAATTATGAAGTAAACGGTAAAATTTTCTGCGGAATATTTTTCCCATATGAAAGCTTATTTTCTTTTAGTAATGCTAAATTACTAATAAGAAGTATTACATACTGGCAGTATTTTTTATTAATAACGTCATGTGCCTAGTGTGTACTAAAAATTGATTTAGGTAATATAGTATATGCGGGATATTTACTTTTTCCAATCAGACAAACCCAGTCTCTTATCGATATAAGAATTTTTTACCTAAATTGGTCTGCATGCACATATTTATGCCCTGTAGTAATTTTTTTTAAACTTTTATATTTAGGAAGAAAGCAAGCTCAAAAGTTGAAACATGTATGGACTATGCACAAACTGTAATAAACTATTATCACGGGCTCTACAAAACTCCTTTTATACAAATAGTATACCTCGGGAAGTGAAAGAAAGAGTGATGAGGAGGCATGAATGTAAGCGACGACGAAGAGAGAAAAAGAAAGATGAAAAGGCCTTTTTCTCGCCTCGTTCCACTCTTTCAGGCAGCAATCGTGTTTCACAGATTGAAACGATTTTGCACGTATTTCAAGACTCTTGTAAAAGGCCTGACATATGCGTATTATTATCTCGCCCATCTCTCCTCTCTTTTGACACGACCACTATTATCCGAAGATGCATATGTTATCCATAAATAGACATATAGGTACATATAAGGTAGGCTCAGTAGCATTGATAACGCTACTTCGTATTTCATATATGCTGGGTACTGAATGATATTTTAAATAATATGCATATGAAGCCTAAAAAAATAAAAAAAACTTATGCATGAATATATCTCAGGGCTTTCAAGGGGTAGAAACAACAATTTTTGACAAAAGCATGTTTAAGACGGTTTGAGCTGGGTGAAGCCTGCGTTTCAGGGGCTGCCATTAGAAATAGAAAAGCGCTGAACGTCTTCATTTTATTCTTTGCAATGTAAAGACGTCATAATAATATGTTGCGTGAATAAAACAGGTATTTGTGCTGTAGAAAAGAAGTGATGCATGTGGAAACCTTCATAAATACAAATTTACGTCTGAAAACTTACTTTGAAATATATTTTAACGCTTAATTTATCATTTGTGTCCATGACGAAAGTTATCGATGGTGACTGATCAGCACTTTAAATATAACGAAGGTAAAGAGCACATGGTTTCATTAAGTCTTTTCCATAGAAATCTAATCTTAGCTGTGTTAGTTCAATATTCATGGTAAGTTCTTTGTGATAATCATTTTATGATTGCATTCAATTTTGAATTCATTTTGGTTTTAGAAAGATAAAAAGCAAAAATGCACGTAAATGTCTGTTAAAAGGTATTATTACAAAATTTTAGCAAAGGAGCTTGCTTTATACTTACTGATTGTAATTTATTAGACATTTTGTATAAATCAAGAAAACTGAAATGAATCCAATGAATTATCCGGTAACATTTTGTACTATATCTAAGCAATCGAACCGCAAAAAATAATGAAACTATTAAATTAAGGACAGCAGTGACAGTGGAATATTTCCTGCAGGAATATTTACTTAATTTTTTTTGGAATACAGTCAATTCTATTCGTGTAAGAGAAAATTTGCATCCAAGTTACAAATCATCTCAACATTAATTTTAATTCTCGAATCTCTCTTCCCACATTATCTGTATTATTGACTCATACAGGAACTGTAGTTTGGAGTCGAAATGTTTTGTGTGTATGTATGTATGAATGTTTAAGCATAACTATATATGTATAAGTCGCATTTTTTCACGCTTTTATGAAATTAGTTTTAGATTAAGCAAATGCCAAAAATCAGTGGATTTTTATAGTATAGTTTTTCAGTGACATGATTTGTGTCATCTCCTTAGATGGAGATGATTTCAATAACAATCTTCTTCACAGTTTGAAAAAGTTTGTTTAGAACTAAGGAGCAAAGTAGGCTGCAAAGAATATAGTATTCACTGATTTGCTATACATACCCATAGTTACAAATTACTCTACCTTTATTAATGAGTTTAATGATGAATAAATAAATGAAATATGGGGGAAATGAATTGTTAGTATAAAAAACATTTCAGCATAATATTGGCCAAAAGAGTTAGACCTATTATATTATACGACACTAGAGAAGCAAAGTATCGGCATCTGGAAGCCTCCTCTACTCTTCTACCTCATGTCTTCAACTTTACCGTACCTGAGAAGAACGCGCGCGACGTGATAAGTGAGAAAATGAATCAAAAATGAAAAAAGTAAGTGAATAAAACAGAAAATGGGAAAAGGCGAGTTTGAGTATTCAAGGTAAGAAAAAAATGCATCTACTCCGTTGGAAAAGTGATTGGAGGCATCGTGGTTGTGACGTATTATCATCATCTATTCACTTGAGAAGTAACGGAAAAGTGAACCAATATATTTTCCCTAACCAATGCCACATTATAGGGAACTACAGGAAAGGAAGAAGAAGAACACTTGGCAGCTTTATATAATAAAAACTTACAATTTAAAGATATACATGTGTATAAAACGATACGTACTATACAAAAGTGTTCTTATGTGTAAAAGGACAGATACGACAAGGTATAACATGCATTTTATGTACATTCCTACCTTATATCTATCCAACTTACAGGGCTATTGCATTTGCTGAGCTTGAGTTCTTTGCAACACTTTAAATACGAGCCAAGTCAAGTTGTCTAGTGATTCCATGACGAGTTTTCTTCTCTCGTTTCTCGTTACTTTCAACCGCTCACTTGCCATTTTCTTTCTTTACTTGCCTCATAGCTGAGGCTTTTTATAAAGTTGTCTAGTGATTCCATGACGAGTTTTCTTCTCTCGTTTCTCGTTACTTTCAACCGCTCACTTGCCATTTTCTTTCTTTACTTGCCTCATAGCTGAGGCTCACTTTACGTGGAAGTTTTTTTTACCTTCTTCTATTTTCTCCGTTTCCTCCATCCACCCTCAGTCTTGATTTATGCTCATCACTCACACTGTCAGGTGTACATTGAGGAAATTAATACCTACCTTTCTTCTTCGAGTTTTGTGGGCTAGCCAAAACGGAGCCAATCATGTAGCATTATTACCATCTGAAAACATTTCTATAATATATTAGTTGCCAAAAAGGGGGATGTGCTGGTTTTAATACGACGACGCTTGATTTGTGAATGATGGCAGAACTAAAAATACTGGCCCACTTATGAATCAGAGCATATCCAAGTTTAATTAAAATTAATATCGATATCAACGACGAAGTTTTTATAAGCAGTAACATTACTAATGCAGACCACATCAAAGCATGCCATATTGAAGCTCATTTTTAACATTTACAAAAATTGTTACTGATTACAAATATCGTTTTCTTCAGCTAATCCATTTGAGTAGGTATTAAGCATTTCAACAGCTGGTATGCCGATTTGAAAGTATGACATCCGCTGTCCGCAGTAATGTCTTTGAATACAAACTTTTACATATACCTACATCTAACATAATTACATACTATTATTTTAGACCAAATACTAATTATATGCCCGACTTATAAAAAAAAAGAATTACCCCGTAAAGTTTCCAACATTACTTATGGTTAGTTACAAACCACGACACAGTCTAGTAAACTTTGTCAACAGTAG
>JAHZNG010000558.1:0-21848 GCA_027744375.1 Orchesellides sinensis
ATAATTCACGAGGAAGCTTTATTAATTTCAATGTGGTACCAAGCGGCCTTCATAATCTTGATGCCGGTCCTTTTCAGTAGAGAAATGACGGTTTGCGTACAGTTTTTGAAACAAGAAGTGGAGCGACTACATTCGTTCAATTTTCCTTCAATCAAAAAAGACAATGTAAAAACCATAATTCTTACCTATGACAAAACCATCAACGAGGATGGCAGCTGTTATACAATCGATGAGGTTATGAATGACTATCGAAAACTGGAGATAGTATCTGATAGACTCGAGAGCATTTCTAGCTTAATGCTCCTCATCACGCAGATCATATATACGACTCAAATAACGTTTGATGTGTACGTTGGAATACAGTTAATGAAAATTGGGGACTATTTATCCGTTGCATTTTATGCCTCGGATTGTATCACCGCTCTTGGTCATTGGTCCTTTTGTTTGCATTCGATGGGACGACTAGACGATGCCATAGATAAGTTTAAAGATGCAGTCATGTCCTACTTTAGAAAAGAGCGTCATGATCGTAACCTTTACTTGAGGATTTGGAAGTCTTTTAGGGAAGTTAGGGTTTATCTTGGCCCAAACCCGATTAAAAAAGGAACAGTAGCGCAAATTATTTTTGAACTGCTAAATTACTACATATTGGCAGCCATGTGGTAAAAAAGTTCTTAAATTGTTGTAACTAGTGTGATGCGGACTAAGCTCTATAATTCTTGAAATATTTTAGTCACTTCTTTGTTTGAAATAATAAATGACTAAAGTCACATATTGCACAAAAACCTTGCATGAAAGAGAAATCCTGTAAAAATTTGCGATCAATAAAGCTCATTTTAATTTCAAATGAAACGAGAGTTCAAATTAGAGAGCAGGGATAAATAAAAAACAAGCTATATCTAACTGCTTAATGTAAATGTAGCAATTTGTAATCTTGTAAAAAGCCGATTACGTGTACTTCTGGTAAGTGTGGACATTGTACATTGTACATATTTGTACAATGTATAAAATGAAAGCGGATATAGAAACTCTAATTTGAAAGTTGGAAAAAGTTTACAAGTCCGTTGACACAATGACAGTATATGGTTGGCACACATTTTAACGACCTTGACGATACTATATTCAAGAATTTTGCATTCTGGATACATGGAAATAAATTTGAAAAGTTTTTGTCTAGAAAAGCACATTAAGATAAACTCCTCTTGTATTGCATATATGTACCATATATTTTCTCTTTCTTTAGTTTCATATTAACCAACCAAATTGTTAAGTTATTCACCTATACATACTTACGTTACTACATTCAAACCCATGAATTTCTTGGCATTTTTGGTAAACTGAAATGAACAGAAAATTGAAATATTCAATTGCTAATTAAGTTTATTTCCGTTTCGTTAACCCTTTCTATATAAAAACCAGGTAAACTCTTTATCAACTCTTTGTATGAGTGCAAGATCTTGTTTTAGCAGATAGATGAGTAATCTATGACCTATGTGCAATAATTTTGATAATAAAAACTTCTGTCTCAAATTTGCTTGTGTAATGTCTTGAACCTTGAGCAAGCTATCCTTCAAATACATGCATCTGTTTTGAGCATAGGACTTAGAAATTCTGAATTATCTCGAGGCAAATCATATAACAAACAGGATTAACCTTTAAAATTTTCTATGCCAGACAGCTAAAATACGAGAAAACACGGATGCACCAAAATTGTGACATGCCTTCTAAGAAATGAGAATTGTTCAGAACACATTATTACTGAGAAAACGGAGAGTGTATATATCTTCAGAACTTTTGTAATATGATTGAATTCATTTTTCTAAGATGGAAAGATCAATTGTAAAGTACAAATGTAGTTCAAGTAAAACGGAAAAAAGCAAAGTTAGAATGCATCTAAGCAAAGTGTTACGTAAAAGTGATAGTAAACTCGGCATTTTAGCAGTGAGCATTCACTCGTAGAAAAAATATATATACCAATGCATATTGAGTTATATATCTCACAAAGTGAAAGCACCCATGATGGAAGACCAGCGACCTTTCTCAGCTACTTTTCTTTTTCGCATTTTCCAACTCTCTCTCTCGCTCTTGCTTTCACTTGTTCTCCTCTTTTGGCAGAGAAAAGTGGTTGAGAATAAGAAGTTGAACTATGAAAATGATGATGATAACGACGGGTCCATATGTCGACCAAAAACTCTCTCGACACAATTTTGTTCTTCCAGCGGGAGAAAGTTTGCCAACCACCACAGCATTACCACTGTTTTATCATTCTATAATCCCTCCGGTCAGCCTTAGAACAAGAAATAACTGGAGAGAAGGGAAGTAGACAGGCATTAAGACATGAAGCATCCAAAGACGAGATAGAAAGAGAGTGAGTGAAGTAATATTAATGTACCTATACGCATATACTGAACATTTAGTCAACATCTTAGTTTTTTGAAAAGGAGAGAAAAGCACATCATAATCCTTCCACGTTTCCATTTATCATTGGGTTTCAAAAAATGGGAAATAATATTATAGAAGCCGTCACTCGACTCCAGCTCGCGTGTGCGTCTTCCCAAAAACTACCTTACCAATCTTCTTATGATAGAAAAATAAAGTTGGGAAGAAAAGATGACAAAGGGATGGAACATTGGGAAGGACAAGAATGAATAAAGTAGTTTTCAAAACTATTTTGAAATGAACAAATGCATGGAAGTTCACAGTTATTTGACTAGACCCTTCCCATTTTTCCACATGAAGGTTTGCCCTAAGCTTTAAAATTAAAATAGTTAGGAGTGCGAGTATGCAGGTGAGTGAAACTCTTGTGGTGTGGTGATGTGGGGAGATATTTAACATGCACTTTCTGTATACAAAAGAGCTACGCTATATAAGTATGGCTTTTCTTCAGAGGAATTAAAAAAGCTTAAGAAGTGGTATGTGTGTATTCATAAATACTCCAAGCAGATTTCTCCACCTGTTCCAAAAAGTGGTCTGAAATAATTTATAACTTTATATCATGGGGAATATGCAAACATACCTATATAAAAGCATTGAAGAATGCTTTCACGATGTCTGGGGTGAATAATGTAGGCTTCATGAATTGCCCTATGGCTTCGTTGACAGTCTGTATATTCATGGCAGCACTGGTATGAACGAGCCTGCTAATTTTGAAGTCAGATTTCATAACAGAAGCTATATGAATACTGGCAGACATCATAAAAGCACTTGTACGATGAACCATCAATAATTTAAAGTAAAAGGGTCAGAGAGATGAGCAAAGAAACTGAAATGATGAACCACTGAAAATAAAAGATTATAAAATCACATTTTACTTCCAAAGTTCATTTTCTCCATCTTTTTGTGCTTTTAGCCCAGTCTCAGATTTCCATTTTTTGTAACAGGCGACACTAGGGAGGAAAACATTATAAAAAATAATTTTTTTACATTTTGAAGTTTGCATATAACACACAGAAACGTTTTCACTCAATTGTGCATGAGAAAACAAGCAGAAACGAAGAAAGTTCTAATAAGTGGTTATACTCACACCCCAGAGAACTTGATTTGCGTAAGACGGTCACTTTCATACAAATAAATATCGATCCTCCGATGAACTGAATATGGTATAACGGATGGATGATGTGTGTTGGTGCAAAACGCAAAGCATCTTAAGTATTTTCCACTCCGTCAATTGCACTACTTTTGTAGATACACAGTTACCCCAAGAATATAAATATGTCTAAAACTGACAGATCCTCCGATGAACTGAATATGGTATAACGGATGGATGATGTGTGTTGGTGCAAAACGAAAAGCATCTTAAGTATTTTCCACTCCGTCAATTGTACTTCTTTTGTAGATACACAGTTACCCCAAGAATATAAATATGTATAAAACTGACTCCAAGCATTAAACATATCAATGAATACGATGATGATAGTAAATGAATATTTTATATTTTCGTTATTGATTCCATTCTGAATAGTACATGAGAAATGCTATGAACGCATGGNGATGATGATAGTAAATGAATATTTTATATTTTCGTTATTGATTCCCATGAGAAATGCTATGAACGCATGGCTGCATTAAAAGACATTTTATGTATGTACAACCTTTTTGTGCGCATTTCCAGTTAAAGACGCAAATCATGTTATATTGTTTGTTTTTGCAAAAGGATAAAATTGTTTTGACACTGTATTTTCAGTGCACTTAACTTATTATATCTGTATGTATGCATCCCGGAACCATTCCTATGCATACATACATATTCCATTGAGACAAAAGCAATGAAGAGATGAAAGCATTTTACATGGGTATATATAATTCAATTTAGTGTCATTTCAGTAGAAGCGCTTACAATGTATTAATATTTGATGAATGGAGAAAGTGCAAAGAAAAATGGCTGTATTTTTATAACAATATTTAAGACGAAAGTTGAACGGATTTCTCACGAAATTGCATTTTATGAGCCGAGGCAGTGAAAAAGTAGTTGTTGAGTTGAACCCGTAGTAAAATGCATTTTTTTTGTAATAATAGCGGGTAATACAAACATTATCTGAAAGCCTATTTATTTTCTCTTTGTTAACCTTTCTTACCCGTTTTTTGCTTAAATACATCTTATTCCGTAAGCAGTTTACATCAGCTCTATATGCATAGTGTGTGCATACTGCATACAAGGATAAAATGCTGATTGTTAGAGATTTCCACAGAGTTGCCCTCGGTCAGTACAGTAATACACAGAGAAAATCAAGTTATGGATGATGCAGTGCTTGCCTTGTCGTATTAACTTTGTTGTGTCCGTGCTCTTATTGCATATATGTGGGGGCTTTCTCCAAAGGAAAATAGATTGTCCACTTGCAGCAGTCCCATTTCTCAGCTGCGCTATCAACATTTATCGTCTTTTGATCACTAGCCAATATCCTTTTCTGAAAGTAATAAGTATAAATGCTTTCATCTGACATTGCATTGTAAAACCAATGAAAAAACATCTTTTCCAGAATGGTTTAGACATTACTTTCTCCAAATATCCAGTTCACCTCTTACCAACAAATGTAAAGCAATGTAAAAAAAACATTGTGTTGTTAGCATTTTTTAGGGATTTAATAAAAATGGTAACATAACTGGTAGTTGATTATTGGTTTTAGTATATGCTAAAACTATATAATATATAAACTATATTTTGTACTAGTTGCATTGTGCAACTCATCTTGCGAAGCATGGTGCATAGTCTTGATTTGGCAGTATAAAAGTCTTGTTCGATTTAAAATATCATTTAATATCTCCTCCATCTTTTTCTTCAGCAGCAGCATCCCCCATTCGTTTTTTTCTACACGGAGTTTAGCGAGGCACTCAACATGACAGCTGCCAGGTTATGTCTAAAATGGAGCTGAACTCTTCTTACTTTAGACGCTTCAGACAGAAAATGAAATTATCACATCTCTTCTTGTTGACATATGTAGGCCTTTTAACGGTGATCACTTAGCAGTACACGTATAAACGTGAATGAAGAGGGGATGAGTTTGCAATCTGCTAGGATTTTCTTGTTACTGATAAATGTGTCATATCAGCAAAATCATTATGGTTTTAACAGGGTGGTAGAATAGTACATGAAATACATACATACAATATTGAATGTGCGGACAGACACTACGGTTATGAGTATGGTATGGATATTTAAAACTATTAAATTAAAAGAAGTTTGAGATGTTGGGATCTGCTAATTTTTACTAACTTTCTGCATAGTTTCAAGTTCTATATTTTCTCGCAAAATTAACGTCAATTTAGGAAATATTGGGTACAAACTAGGGGAACTGAATGTAGATGGCTGCATATGTACCTAAGGAGTTGTATGAGCGTAGAGTAAAATATGCTTGTTTTTATAAAATTTTCCAATAATTTGAAACACAAGTATTAAGTCTAGCTTGATCAAAATTCAAATTTCTGCTAAAAGTTAAACCATTTGCATTTACTTATTACATAGATAAATGTGACATAAATGGAACATATTGCCTTATACAATAATCTTTTTCACATTGCAATGCACTTGATCGAGTCAAAGAAATAGAGACGGTTGTACAAAAAAAATTACATTTGTCATTTTCACACCGGCGGAAATTGCAATGTCCCCAAAATAAAGTCAGACTTTCATCGAGAATTTCCAAGGCTTCATACTTGAACTTTCTCAAAAATACAGTCAAAGGGAAAGTGATAGGAGCTAATAATACGCACAAAAACAATGAAAAAAGTAACATAGGAAGTAGTACTTGGGCTTCTATTTCATTTTGTACAGCGCTAATGTGGAGGAGAAGAAAAATGTCTTTCTTCTTGAACATTTTGCTTCCTTTCGTGGAATTTTGTGAACGTGAGGGAGAAACACTTTGTCTCACTGCATAAAATACGACAGACCAAAAACTATTCCGTTGATGAAGTAAAAGTACGCAACAAAGATGTTTGAGTAAAAAATGCAATAGGTACTTTCAAAGTCAGTGTACCTCACTCTCTGATTACATGTTCTCATATATGGTAAAAGAATAGCTTCTCGAGGCTTTCTCCGAAATACAAGCGACATACAGACATTATATTGAACTTATGGGGGGAAATCCATCTCCGTCGGGTCACCTTCTGGCAACCTTCTGCTTGTGAGAGTATATGAACTAGTGTTTTCTACTACACCAACATGTGGCTCAGACCTGGCATTCCTCCTTAAAAGGAAACAAAAATGGGACATTTGCCTCCTCTGTTTCCTGTTCCTTTACAGCAAATCTCATACATACAATGAAGATAATGATTATGACGATGATCTAAGCCAAAAAATTGGGATACTTTTCATTAAGCTTAAACCACATACAATATAAGTGCCTACAGCGTTGTATTTTATAGTAATGGATACATTGGACTAGTTTGTGGAGTATGAACACATCAGAGCTGTTATTTATGATGATGGAATCTGGCAACTTCCTTCGGCATAAACATTAAGAGGTTGCTCCAGGCCAAGACTGTCGTGTATCTTTCCACTAAAGGGACACCCAAAATCTTGTGGTTATTAACCGTAACAAGTGAAGGAAAAAGTGGAAGTAGAAAAAAATGGTTCTTTGGACTGATGACAAATGAATATGGTATGATATTAATGAAGAGAAAAGTTTAGGAGGGAGAACATTCATCATATTTATTGTTAATGACCGAAGTATTTCCTGCTTAAGGATTAANATTGTTAATGACCGAAGTATTTCCTGCTTAAGGATTAATACAGTGACTATATATGATGTTTTGGTATTCACTGAAAAAACAGTGTGAGTGCAGGGTTAGTAACTTTGTTACAAACAATATTATATTTTCTAGTAATGAGGTAGTGATCCCAAAGAACCAAAATGAGTTTTGGTTGGAATCAGAATTAGATTGATCTTAAGGCTATAGACATATAATAAGCAGAGAAAGCTGAAATTTTGTTTTGGATTATGGTTTCTTAAGAGAAGGCGTATGCCGTCGATAGTAAATAATAGCAGTTAATTAAGGATTCAATTATAAAATTTAACTATGAGCTTGCTCTAACTCGAGGAAAGAAAAGTTTAATCAAAAGCTCTTTTGTTAATATTCTATAGACAATAGGAACACCTACACTGTTCGATGTTCACGTGGGATGTAACGTGATAACAATTTTCAGTTTTAGTTGGGTTATATAATTTTGGCTTTGTAAAAAAATCGTCGCAAACCTAATGACTGGTTAGAAAGGAAAAGAAAGTTGTGGTATTACATATGTCAAGGTAAATTCAGTACAGACCTGATCTGAATTACTTTGCATACATTGATGTTTTGTGTGCACTGAATCACTAAATAACAGAAGTGGTTGCTGCTAAAATATTACATTTTTAGCTCAGTTAGTTTAATTCATGATTATTTAATTTTATAGTAGATGTCTCATCGTAATTTATACTTATCTAAGTTATATAACTTAGATAATAGTTATTATTACCATTATAATAGTTCGAATTCTACATGTTTCCTGCAGAAATATTTATATGGGGCAATGTGATTGCCTTTTGTTTCTATAATATTTTATTTACTATCATGCAAATAAATTTTCCTGTATCATTCATACGAACAGTACTCACAATATACATTGATGTTTTGTGAGGTTTTGTGTGCACTGAATCACTAAATAACAGAAGTGGTTGCTGCTAAAATATTACATTTTTAGCTCAGTTAGTTTAATTCAAGATTATTTAATTTTATAGTAGGTGTCTCATCGTAATTTATACTTATCTAAGTTACCATTATAATAGTTCGAATTCTACATGTTTCTGCAGAAATATTTATATGGGGCAATGTGATTGCCTTTTGTTTCTATAATATTTTATTTACTATCATGCAAATAAATTTTCCTGTATCATTCATACGAACAGTACTCACAATTTACTAACACCATCGAAAAATACCACCATTGCAGAGTGGCTATAATTAGTTTCACGTAAATTTATTACATAATCCGCGTTGTTATCTCACTTTGTATTCATGGATTTGCATTATTTGGCTGGGTTGAGTTTAACATGGATGTAGAACTTTTGCCTATCGGGTAGGCAAATCTAAAAATTTATGCCAGACACTCTTAAAAAGCTAAGTAAAAATATTCAAGGTACATAATATGAAGTCTCTGACTGCTACACATCAAATACTTACTGCGGTTAAACTTTAGGTACGTTTGAGATGGGTGATTGAAAATGGAAACGCACGAAGACCTAAAAGTTACAAGGTATGCAGATTTCATACAAAAATATATGGTGGCAAGAGATCTGTGACTTTTTACCTTTGATACCATTGCAATTACAATTTTCCAAGATACAAAAATGTTCAACGTTCGATTTTTTCTGAAACCTTCATTACACCTGCACCGTTTTTTAGGAAAAAAGCTTGTAAAGTGCATATTATGTAGGTACATAATGTAAATGTATGCTAAAATAATATATAGATGCATTATGATATATGCATGCATGTACTTATTTGCTTAGTATAAAATTTAAGGATATAACTTCCGGATTGCCTTGTTAATTCAGATACGCTAGGCTGTATGGTTGACTTCTAATAATTTATAATAATAATCCAACAGTACGACCGTAGCACCTAATTCGTTTTCTCTCATTCAGTAAAAAATTTAGGACCAGTGTAAATCTGTCAGACAGCTATCACAGCTACTATGCACACGAGAGTGAAAGTCCTGTTCGATTTATGGCAAACATTTTATCCGGATGCATGCATTTTTCAACCACTTTCACTTTTACTGCAAAGTCCAGCCGTTGCCACAAACAAACAAGTTTACAGCTGCGACTCTACAACCATTTCTTTACCACTTCCGTCAACTTTCTGCTGTTGAAGTTGATGCTGATGGTGAACAATCTGACCGTTGATATCTGCTGATTTCTCACTAGTGCCGCAACGACCAAAAACACTGGGCACGACATGTGTTCCAACGATCGTTGACACTGCCACTGTGTTTTGTGGAGGTGAGTAGTTGGAGTTCCCTTTGGACGCTCGACTTGCCATTCTATCTTTAATAACGGTTGTACGTGTTGAGTTATTCCCGACGGGATTATTAGCATCACCACCATGTCGTCTCGTGCTGAGCATCATAGAACTATTCAGAGATGTTTGGAGGGTCTGAAATCATAAGGAAAACAAAAAAGGTTCCACATTTTATAAACCTATGCAGAATTGTATCCTAATCTAGCCACTACACACATAGTTTGCAGGTTAATCGCTAGAAAGTTTACGCTTATAATAGCAATAAACATGTTAACTATTTTAAGACAAAGCGGATAAATTTACTCACCCGAGATATTCTATTTCGATACAAAAGTGATGAAGTTGTCGAGTCATCCGTTGCGAGACCCAGCCGTTTCCTAAATCCAACTGTGATATGGGATACCTAAGAAGAACAAAGGAGTAGCATATATTGCAACAAAATTCATTGAAATTCAAACAGGTTATAAAGTTTCAATGTTCTAAGAAAATCGATCAGGCATTGGGCATGACATTTCACGCCTGGAATCTCTCATTTGGGCTCACCTGCTGCTTAAACAACTTGGTTGACAGTGTGTAAATCACTGGATTGAGTGCCGAGTTAACTGGAAGTACGAACACGGCCAGCCAGGCGTAAAGATCAGATTGAATTTTAACACCTGCAAAACGAAAATGATGAAATAGTCATGAACAACTTGTTTTTAAAACCATCAAAATGTATCAAGCTTATAATATGAAATCTTCAATTCGAAGAATGCTATTTTTGTTTTGTTGAACATTGCCCCTTTCACCTTACCTGCCATTGCAGTACATTTAATCCCAATTATGGGGGCCCAACAGAGGAAATCAGTAGCAACCACTAGCCCAAATCTCTTGACAAGCATCCCATCTTGTTTCTGCTGAGTACTTCTAATGCTTGTTGTTGACATCTGAATAATCCTCAACATTTTCCAGTAAGCATAGCAGATGAACACGAAAGCGATGGAGTTGACGACAATAAAGAGAAACAGGGAGTACTCCCATCCAGTCTCATAAGGATTATGAATATGGAGCGGAAGACAAAGCCCATTAGTCGTGTAGAACGTTTTGCCAAAGTAGCCTCGAAACCATGTACACATTGGGGCGCAACTTAATAAAATGGAGATGATCCAGAGAACGGCAACGATCAAAATGGCCGGAACTAGAGCATTTCTCCGCTCAGCAAATGGGCGGACAATGGATAAGTACCGGTCAAGTGTGATGAGTGAAAGGATTAAAACTGATGACTCCGAGCTTAATGTGCTAAGCATGCCTGTATGCAGAGAGTAGTAAAAATGTCAACAAACGACGTAAATCAGGAATGTTTCGTGTGATAACTGGCATTTTAATGGATTACCCCATCACTACCATCATCACAAATATATATTTTTGTGCGTCATTTAATCCTAATCATCATCCCTTCTCCGTTCATCTCAAGCTAGAATTAGAGCCTTTCTGGACAAATAGGAGGTTTGGTAATTGTTTATTGGGAAATGCCAAGGTTCAAAACTTGTGCCGGATATTGGCAATCAAAAGAGTAATCCAGGACGATGTTGTGATGATGGGGGAACTATAGGTAAGTTTTACTACGGAAATTTGTTTTTACGCTGAGTCTTTAAGTTGTCTTACCAGAAAGTTGACAGGTGATAGAGTGACGCCAGGCGTGCTGATGGGCGAGAAAGTGGCCACGGAATGACATGTCATGAAACGCAATGGAGACGAGGAATATACCCATGAGCAGGTCAGCCACTGCCAAGTTTTTAATGTAAAAGGAATGGGCTCTGTTTTTCTCCCGAATAACTAGACGACTAATGATGACAAAAAGGTTCCCGACAACACCAACTCCGCCAATAAGCCATACACTGAGTACATAAAGATTACACATGATCCCATTACAATGTACCATATAAAACACACAAAATTACATGGCATTACTACATCCATCCTTAATCTTATTACAGCGATGCAATATGTTGTAGAAAGCATGTATACAGTCGTTAGCAAGCAATGTTCAGTTAGTCAACTGGTGATAGAGTGAAAGCATGACGGAGAAAGCATCAAAGTCAGGATTATGATATGGCTTATATATGTACATGCATTAGTATATGTATGTATATGCTACGTGACCAGCTCCACACAACGATGATGAATATTATGAACATTAGTATATTGTAAGTATTCCAGCTTAACTTTGTCAAGCCTTCACATTAACCCTACCGTAGTAGTAATGAAATAACCATATAACGTAATGGCTCTCTTTTTTGTTGGGAAAAGTGAAAATAACTATAAAGTCTTGCATTTAAAACGAAAAGACAAAAGGCCCAACAATTACAGGACAATGCAAGGCTATTAACAAATGTTTTTCCTTCTGATGATAATAATGATCATTACGATGATGCTTGTAACGTAACAAGACAAAAAATGTGTACATTTCCTCTCGCTTTCCCTTCCACTACAAATCAACTTTTCTCCCAAGTTTTAGTCACAACAGTAAAAAAAGAACAAGTTCAGCTGTTGTTTAAGTGTATGTTCATTTATTGTATGCAGTATAATGTTTGCTTAAGTTTGTTTGTATTTTGGAGAGGGGGTAAGCAAAGAGGTAGCGTAATTAAATAGAAATAGCGCAAATAGAAAGAAAGCAGCAATAAATATTAATTAGTGATATCTTGTTGAGACATACCAAATTCGAAGAATTACACTCTCCAAAAGATTGTCTACTGAAGAGATCCCGTCTGATTTGGGCTCACAGGACCTCACATGTGGCGCCCACCAACACATCCACCATTCGTCGAAGTAGCTATAGAATAAAGTAATAAACAGTTATACAATACTTTTTCCTGTAAACATTTACTCTGGAGTAAAATAGGTAATAACGGCAGAGTGCACTGACGTAGTAGATTGTATTATTAAAGAAAAACAAGTTCGGAAACTATTCCTGCTTTTCTTAAGGATGTACATGTTGTGCATCTTTCTACTTATCAGCACTGACTACCAATCTTATAAAGTGGGGCGGGTATAACCCCAATTGCAAATGCATTATTTTTGGACCGGATATTGTTCATCTTTACAAATGTTGCATTTTACTGTGTATTGAATGATGCAGCATGTCTTCATTCATATGTAAAGAGCTGTTCATTCTTGCATTGTCTTGGTTAATCGAGCATGATACTAGTACTGCTGGGGTTTCATTCAATTTAAAAATTTCATAAGTTTTACACAATTTTTCCAGGAAAGGAGTCATCCAAAAATAGTAAAAAACGACACTGGTGCAGTAATTTACAGTAAAAAACTGAAGTTAATTATGTGAATCGCTGTCTCCTGTCTTGAAATCCCCCAAAAAGATGATGTAATGGGCAAAATTAAATGCAAAAACGCAGCATGGGAACCAAAAGAAAGTACTCCATTGTGTCCAGTTGGTTGGTTATGAATCACTAAATCTCAGCATGCAATCCGCCCATTTTTAAAAATGAATGGAGAGAATTATACAGAGTGGAGGTTGGTCTCCATTCGTAGAAAGAAATGATAAAACACTGCATACGCATGAAATTCCTTTGATCCTGGATACTGTGTGACGATGCTATGCGTTAGTATTCAAGCTTAAAAATTAACTAGATTTTTTTTACCTTAAAGCGCTTATAATTTTAAAGAACAGAAACGTATGAAAGGTACGTAGGACAGACACCCGTAAAACATGCGTTTAGAACAACTACAACAGCTAACAGCGATATGAAGTTGCATGGGTGTGGCGAATGCTTTATCGAGGCTGTTTGTAAAAACTTGACTTTGAAAAGTAAAGTGCACTTGTCGGAGTTTGACTACATAAAACTCGTTCATCAGATAAAACAGAACTGATACGACTGGCTCTCGTAATCACAAGCCATATGTGTATTTTTGAAGTGTGTTAGTAATTTTCGCTTCCCAATTTTTACGGTAGAATTGGGTTCATCGAGTTGAGTACGCAAACTGAATTTTACTGAATAAAACTGGTTATTTACTGGGTTGCAAAATGTATAGGGCTCCGTTCAGCATATCAGTTACACTTAATAAGGAATTTCTGGCTCAGTAAGTAAAAAATAATGAAACAAACAGGGGAAAATGTACTTGTAAGTAGGTATATCAAACGACAGTACGCAATATATATCAGGTTAAATAAACAACAATAAAGACAACTGAGCTTGGTAGCGAGATGTGTAATAAAACACAACATATCATGTTGCCGTATTAATTCTGGCTCGGTACAAAATCAATGTTTAATTATAGCATTCTGTGACTTTAATTAGTTTGAAAAACCAATTTGACCAATATATCTTTAATCGAGGATTTGATTTCGTTTATATAAGTGAACTCAAACTTACATATGCTGCAAATTGGTAAGATTCGCGAAGAGCTCCCTGGGATCCTCATCTTCTTCATCAAAGTCTCGAAACAAATTCTTTTCCAGAATCCTGAAGAACAAAGATTAAAATAGGATTGAAACATAGCATCTATCTAACAATACTCTCCTTACGCTGCCTACCTAAAATATATCTTATCCCTCATTAAAAGCTGTTAAGCATATTTGAATTAAAGTAACTTTACTTAACACACAAGTTGCTTGTCACTTCGGTCGAATTACTTTGCACGATGTTAAATCATATTAGTTTTCCCTACTTTCCAAGCCTGGCAATACAAATAGAGGTTATTGGCTTTTCTCCTGTTAGACAGCATTGGTTAGGATTCTTCATAAAATTGTTATAAACCATAACAATTATGGGTTACACACCTTATATTGCTTACGGTGTAATATTAATTTTGACTTTCTGTGGTTAAATCAACAAGGAAGTTTACATTTTCATTGCACAAGCTAGATTCACGACACAGCGGAATTCGGAGAAAATCATTCAGATATTTCGTGTAAACTACAAAGCTACCTATTCAATACGGTTTACATCTTTCTATTCATGCTTTCCAAAGTTTTCCCCATAAATATTCTCTTTTGAAATGCAAGATTGTTCTATTTACCGAAGCTTAAACGGCCAAGCTTAAGTTTTAGTGAAACAAGTATTCAGATAAATCAAGCCTTGGTTTGCTTTGAGGCCTTGGGTGTGCTTCATTGAATTTTTACTTAAAAGAAACCCTCTTATAAATGATATTTAGCTGTTCCGTAAAACCATCAAGCCTATATACACATATAACCTCTTTAGAGAAGCAGCAGGTGCTTTTACATTTAATCCGAAACGCCTTCTCATATTGCATAACGTTCTATTTGTATGTAATTTTGAGAGGAAAGAATTATATCCATATTTATTATGCCATATTTGGTGTACATATGTACATATGTATACATGTAGCACGCATTTCACAACAATACCTAATTATTACGAATGCCGAACACATATAAAACAACATTTTTTGAATAGTTACTGTGTGTGACTAAATATGTACATATGTATACATGTAGCACGCATTTCACAACAATACCTAATTGTTACGAATGCCGAACACATATAAAACAACATTTTTTGAATAGTTACTGTGTGTGACTAACTAATAAAATCCCATTTTCATAAGAATTCACAATAAAGAATATCTTGTATGTATCGCTTATCTCGGAAAAGAGAAAGCCACATACGTTGAACAACTTTCTCTCGTTGCTCACTATATGCAAATCATCGTGATGAAAGGACTTCTCCAAAAACGCATTATATCTCTAGCAAACCGTGTAAAAGTATGGAAGTAGCAGTTGTCGGATTAAAAACTTTGTAATTTGTAGCTTATCGATTTCTCATCAACCATTAGCTTTCTGCTTCGACTTTCCTATCTGACTAATACGTTTTCCGCTACTTGCTGGAGTTTCCAGTTTGCTTTACCCAAATTTGCATCCTCAAAGTATCCAGCTGACTTGAAAACACAAATTTTTCTCGCTTGCTTGCCTACTTTTGAAAGCATGCTTGAGGAAACAAGCATGTTATGTGTTCTGCATACCAATGCAAATGAAGGGATGACAATGCCCAGCATTTTCTCTTGTATTTTTGCCGTTCAAAACTGTTACATACATGAATGGACTATGATAGAAGTGTAGAGCATATTTTTATACATTACTACAACTTCAGTACAGAATATCTGGAGTTTACGCGCAATTTTTACTATATAAAGAGCAGCATCGGGAAAAATTCTCGTTAGTTGAATAACATGTCGAAAGTGAGGAAATAATTTAAATACTTACAATGATTGAAGACTATCCAAGCACTCAAATGCCTTAGGCTCCATACGAATTATCCCGTTGTCATTCAAATTCCTGTAAATTTAATTTACAAAAACATACGCTTGAAAAGACCACATTCGTTCGTCCGATTCGTTCCTAACCCATAATTTAGATGTCAACTTTTTATAATCCGTTCTTCTATGTATTTCTATTTTGGTATGTAGTTTTTAACTACTAAATCAATACTAGTGGCATTGACTTATAAATGTGGAAGAGATGTCTCTATGCTTAACATGAACCTTGCACTTCAATAGACGTTTTGAATGGTAGAATAATTGTTTCAGTATTAAAGTAAGATTTGCAACCTTCAAGGTTTTGTAATACTTTTCCTGTTGTCTCTCATCTATCTAAAAGCTTGTATAGCGATCATAACATTCAGGAGAGGGAAAGTCATCTATTTACTGGATATGCGTATTGTAACTAAGACTAAAATGTATTTGACTGTTGACTTTTGATTGAAAATCTCTGGCGCAACCTTGCATATTCAATAATGTTTTCATAGAAGTACGTACATTATGTGTTTTACAATGAAAAAAGTAAATTAAATACTGTATAGTTTTTTGCACACTAAAGTTGGTTTTACTCTTTAGACTTGCTTTTGACCCTATGTCCATTTCCAAAAACAAATCGATCATATTTAATGATTCAGATCAGATAGACAGGCAGAAAAATTGTTTATACAGCCGAAAAATCATTGAAAACTTCATAGAATTCAGTAGTTTACATTAATGGTTTATTTCACTTTCACTGACTCTCTCCTTATGTAAGCTGTATAAGTGAAAATTTGTGTATCATTCTGAATATGCAAAAAGATAAAGACAATCTAAATATAAGGCATTACTGCGGGCGTGTGTAACACTGATAGTGTTTTTAGGTTGACAGATCATTCGAAATAGGATTTTTTGCTATCAATACAAACTTTTGGTTACATTTGACTCCAAAAGGTTGTGTCTGTGCGTGTCAGCTATTAAGGTCAGTTCATCTAATGTTTTTCTCGTGTAGGGATAAAGTGAAAGCAGAGAGATGAGAGATCCTCTTTACGCGTGAGTGTTAATGTTTACGTGAAAGTAAGCCTCTTAAGAGAAATTCAGTGCAATCACTGTGATAGCAATTCTCTGCTAAAAATGACTTCATTTTCTGTACCAACAAGAGAGGTGATAATAATACAGCCTCTTGTACCAACCAATAAAGTCAAAAATTACTATGTATGTATATTCCTTGAAAACTTACGAATCTCTGTGTATCAGAATATTATGTACTGATGCTATACGCCTACATGTGCGTACAAATGTGTTTCTGTGTAGGCTATAGTTTATGTGGAATTTATTTGGAAATTGGACATTTCGACTTATATAAATTGACTGGTTATTTACGAAAGACCTCTTTGCAGCTTGCATTTTTCTCCACCTAACACACGCCCTTCATATATACACCTCACAGCTAAGTGCTATACTGGTGACATTATCAGAGAAAACGTTTCCATCATTTGCTGTTATTAATAGGAGGCCAAACAGGCTTATATGCCACACGTCTTAAAATTGTTAAGCCTGCAATTTAAACTTATAAGATATGTAGAAAAATATTTAGCGACTTCATTTTTGAATGATTCAGTTTGGCATGTTCTATGGAAAGCAGACTAAAATTGACCAGAATTGTATAGGTATGTTTTACGTATAAATAAGTTCATAACATTTTTCCAGAATGTACTTTTTACACGCTAGATGCTCAAATACCGTCTGAAATATACAAACACTATCAACTGTTTTCGATTTATGCCGCAAAACTGAAAAGTCTTCCATATAGTGAGATCAGAACAGCAAGGACTCCGATAACCTTTCAGAGTTATCAGAATGTATTTTAATGGATTGATATGCCACGGATTTTCCCTTGAAATATTGAAGTCTCTACTCCATAAAATGATTCGAATGGAAACGACTTAATGAATGACATTACAAATTCTAATGAAAACAAGTATTTTACAGAATTCCGAAAACTTACAAGTTCAAAAGGTCCTGTAGACTACAAAACATTCCGTTCTCTAAGACAGAAAGCTTGTTGTATGACAAATACCTGAAATGGAAAAAACATCCATTACTTTTTCCAGCGTTGATTTGTTTCTTCTTCGAAACATTACATTAAGGAACTACGACGAATGCCAATTTATTCTTTACAAGAAAATACGGCAGGCTTGAAAAGAGATGAAAGTTGGCCAGAAGAATACTTACAGGTGTCTCAGCAGTGGAGTATGATTCAAGGCACCCTGTTCAATAGTAGTAATCTGGTTTTTTGTCAAACTAAGCATTTCCAATTGGCTGAGACCATTCAGGAACTCTTTGTTGATGCTCCGAATCTCATTGAAACTCAAGTGCCTACACAAGAGAGAAAAGTATCAACAACCATTCATCCCAATTCGCAATCGTACACAAATGTACCTAAGTACATAGGTATTCATTCGGAGTTTTTTTTTGCAAAGCCACAATCGGCTTATTCAATTCAGGAAAATGAAAAGACTTTTTGGATGCAGAAATTGAATGGAAGATAATTCAAGAGTACTTTGTAAAGTTCTTACAAAATCCGTAAGGAGCCAAGTGGATTGAAAACATTTGACTCTTTGCCAGTCAGCCGGTTTTTCCTCAAATCCCTGTAATTACACGACCAGAAATAACATGAGAATTATTGTGAAATCCTTATTTTTGTCATTTGAACTCGAGATATGTAAGTGGCATTTTTTATACGGGGTTTTCCAGCAACACATATTTTTTATGTTTATGTTACTTGGAAGTACACTGTTTGTGAGTGGATACGGGGAAAAGAGAAAGTTTTTTCGTCAAACTTTACTCTTTTTAGTCTTTTACCCTAGACGTCATTACTTGCGTGCATAAACTTTTAAGTATATCTCATTTAATAAAAATATTGGTACATATAATAGGATGAGAGTAAGGATATCATGTTAAAAATACTTTCACAATTACATTATATGTAACTTACAGATATTCAAGAGATTGAAGACCGTTGAAAGTTTGTGAGTCCAGGGTGTCGATTTTGTTATGACCTAGAAACAACTTGCTCAAGTTTCTGTTTCCGGTAAAAGTAGACATTGGAATTTGTCTGAGGTTATTCCCCGTTAAATGCCTACAGCAAAAAAATCATTTCATCAATTTCTGCGAACTAATCCATTAACACAGACACAAATACGTTAACTTTTTTACACTTACAGAATTCTGAGATTAGAGAGGGAAGAAAAAGTTTCCGGGAAGATCTCTTCAATAGAGCAACTGGACAAAACCCTTATGTAATAAAAAAGTAAGTACTTTTAGGTTAACATACTGAGTACTTAAATTCTATGCATTCTATCGCCATCTCCCTGTTTAGTTTACATTAATAGACACGTGTAGGATTCTCCATTGGATATAAATATGTTATAGTATTTTTGTTTACGGTATGTATCTATTTTAGTATAAATAAAATACCAGTTTAGAGGATGAACTAGGAACCAAACATTAGACGGTCTGTCAACTCAGTTCAAATTTCTGAAGCTTTATGAAATCTGACAAGTACATAATTCAAAGCAAATTCTTGCGTATTACAACAAACAATAAACAAAGCGTCGTGATTTGTACCAGTACAAAAGAACAAGTCGTAGTATTGATTCAAATGTAACCTAAATTCTTGAAACACAGCAATTCATCAGTTCTAATGAAACAAAACAAAGATATTTAGGGAGTCTACTAGCGAAACCATGTAAATTCTTTCAACACTCCAACTCCCCTTACCCCCATTTAATTTCATATTCATAAAAGTTCGGAAACTGTGAAAGTAATAAAAGCAAAATAAAGTAAATGAATGAATTCTGCGAAAAAAAAACAATAATTTGAATGTCTACGTTTGATTACTGGATGATTGTGATCAAATAGGTTTATTCGTCCGAAAAATTAAATGGAGTATCCTCTCTGTCAATTATAGCATATTGTTGTGTTATTGTCACATGTATCAGATCAATATACTTATCCTTACTGCGAATGTCCTCTGTATATTTAATAAACAACATCGTTTCGTACATCAGATTTCACTTACAAAGTTTCCAGTTGTTGAAATCTTCCAGATGGAAAATCCAAGTTTTGGATTCTGCACCCACTCAAGTCTCTACACACAAAAAGAACATCGAATAACTGCTACATCGATCTGCATGTTAGGTTTATGTAAGGAATTTAGATTTTCTTAGATTTTTTAGGTTATCTTGAGTAAGATGCATTTCAATAATTCCTTCAACTTTCGTATACTACTATCATCATCGGTGTTATATTCACCAGACATTTATGCAATTTGGCAGACCTCGATAATACATGCACTTCTCATACATTACATTTTAGAATGCATGAACACTAAAATTAATGCATTTTGGCACTACTTATGAATTCTTTACAGTTTTCTTAAACATTTCCGCACGGTTCCTTCCAACCGGATGCGGATGCAGATTACATTCGCTCATACACTTGACAAAGATCGTTTGAAGTAAATTCCAAATATGGTGGGTAAGTAGATGCCATTTACACCTTTCCATGATTCTATTGGATTTAAAAGTGGTGTGGCAACGGCAATAACCACTTCTTCATGAATACTTGCTCTACACTATACATATACAAGTAGTAAGTAATACAGCGCATTAACACTAAATTGTGTTAAGCTACCACTACCTCGCTCGATCAAAATAGCATATTCCCTAGAAGAACTTTTCTGGGGCTTTCCCATTATCCCTAATTGCAGCACTATAGTACAGAACAATACCATAAAGACAAGACGTGGTTTGTTATTATTACCTACACCTCTTGCCATCGTAATAGTATGTATGCAACTCGGTGAAAGTTAATCCAATTAATAGTATCAAAAAGCATATATACTCAAATTCGATAGTTTCCCTTTCTTTCTCTTCTCATTCTTGGATTTAATTTTGCTGTAATGCTGTAAAAGGCTGTAAAACCCAGGAGAATGAATTTCATTTACGACAACATGACATGGGAAGAGCCCCCAACTTTTATTCCAAGATTGACAATTAAACCCCCAATTTTGAAAAGTTTTTGGAATGTCATTAAGCAGTGGGATAATAGCTGGATTCAATCCACAAGCTACATATATGGCTTGTAGAAATATACGTAAATAATACTAAAATCTGGTATAAGGACATCTATTTTATACCGTACAGTGAGCAGTTGGGCTGGAAAGGAAACTGTTGATTGCCTACATTTTCGCAATTTACAAGGGCAACACGTAATGAAAAGGCTTATTAAAGCCGGAAGTCTTTAGGTTTTTAGATCTTTGTTTGTCACGCTGAAAATTGTCTCTTATGCATCACTTCAGCACAGCTGGAGCTTCTGTGCTAGTCAAAGTCAACCAAAATCCGAAGTCAATCTAGGAATGCTTTGATGACTTGAGTAGTTTTAAATCAGGGCCCAGTCAGTAACCTCTGAAAATTCTACAAACCATGTATGTACAGAGGAAGAAAGGAAAAGTGGAAAACCATCACATAAAATGGATGCTTCGTATAGCACATTCACTTTTATGTGAAATTGTGGATTCATTAAACTTTATCCTCTCACTAATGCAATCTACGAAACAACAGAGTTTCCTGCAGTGGTGCCAGTATTAAAATTCGCTCATGTTACAGATTTGTTTAAACTTCTTCCAGAAAAGAGTTTTTTGTCGTTTCAACTCGTTCATGGTTTCCAAGTCCCTTACTGTTTCTGTTAGATTTGATTACGTAACCCTTTGATGATCGAAGTTAAACTGTGGCTTGTTTTGTTTTTCTTTGCATAAAACTACAAATCAGGTATGCAAAGTCTTCAAATAAAAAAGTTGGAATAAATGATTAAAATACACTTTGAGCATATAGTTTTTTTCTTACTTATCTCACAGCAATCATTTTTCTTAAAAATTCGGACAATGGCTCCCATGAAAAAAACCTTAGAAATAAAAACTAGTTAACGTAAGACGTTATACTATGGAAGCAGCGAAAGCAGATGCATACATTCACCTCATATACCACTTACATATTTTTCCACATTTGATTTTCAAAATATAGCATTTCTAAATTTTTGTTTAT
>JAHZNG010000559.1:0-21814 GCA_027744375.1 Orchesellides sinensis
CTGCATACACCTCAATTTGGGTATCTTGACAAAGAGTAAAATTAATTTCGTCTCCAATGGGATGTAAATACAAAATATACTTGATTTATGTATCGGATTTTCATGACAGCAAGATTTCATGATAGTGGTAATAGACTATACATTTTGTAGAGCAACTAACTGGCTATCTGAATTATTGTTTTGGTTTGGAACGTTATTTTCACAAGGGCACTTTTTGAACAAATTGTATGACCCTCAAGCAACTGCGTAAATTGTCTGACCCTTGTAGTTCCAGCAAAATTCGTCAGGGCAGCGCTCGTTACCATGTCTCTACTAGCTCAGAGTGTACATAGCCCAATTTCCTTCATTTTTTCTGTGATAAACAATCAAAAATCTGGAAGCCGAACTAGTTGCCAGGGGCTTATCGCCTTTAAGCTCCAGATAAATGGTTGCTAAACATCTGTATTTTTCGGCTTATAAAAGCAGTTTCCAGTTACAACTACAGTCACACTTTTTTCTCGGCTAAATTATGGTTTTGAATACCTATGGTTTATCTGGTTTCTTTTATAAATCTATGGTTAGAAGCGTAAAATATTTTGTCATAAATTCAAAAGCCAGCGATTCGGTGTGGTGCAATTCCCGAGCTGTAGTAGGTATTCATTTAGTACTTGTACTTAATAGGCAAAATTCTCACATTTACAGATATATGCTATCTATTTATTTAGTTGTAGTATCAAGAATAAATTTAAAGGATGAAATCATACCAAATTTGTCTCAATAAAACATTGGATTGAAGGGTTCTTTAAATGTAGGCAATTTACAGCCTAATAATTAGACTCTCCAATGTATAGTTTGGTTTTTCTAAATTTGCATCTAACAACGTCTTGGATGAGTCTTAAACTTTTTTCGACTGGTCCATTTTTTTCGTAAGAATTTTGTACTTTGGAAACGAAGTTTTTGTAACCCGATTATAAAACCTACGGAAGCTTTCAAATTTGTGTCCAATGCGTTTTCGGTTAACAAAAGTATGGGCTTTCTAACGAAATATTTGGATCGCCAACATTGCCACCTGTGCTTGAATCGTAATGCTTTGCATTCAGTGTCTATCATTTTCGTTAGCCCTTTATGTGTTGTAGAATATAATTTTACTTTTGAGAAAACGGTGAAAACTAATCGATTAACGTCTTCCTTTTATATGTTTGCAGTCACGTTCTTTATACATTGGCCAAGCAAGCAAGAACTTTGAAGGTATGTCTTTGTTCCTTTGTTTTTTCTATAGAATTCATTCCACCCCGAAAACGGAAAGAGGAAATGTTCTTCTTTCTTCCTTTTAAAGTTAAAGAATTCAAACCACTAAAATAATTCCTCTCACCAAAATTTTGATCAATAACGGAGACCATGTCGTGGCTTTCTATTACATTTGGCTTTACAGGCATTCAAATTGGCACGAAACGTTTTGGAACGCCTGAAAGGACTGATGGTGTCAGAGCCGCTGCGGGATGGTTTATGTTTGTTGACTTTGGCATCGCGAGGTGACAAGTCTCTTTTGGCAAGTTGTCAACAAGCCACTTACAACATACATGCCTTTAACTATGCATATTTTTTACATTGACTCCCCCTCATTTACATGTGAAAAAGCGTTTATATGCATGAAACCCAAGTTTATTCGAAAGTGGTGTGGTTGGGTGGATGTATGTTAGTGTGCGCAATGATAATAACATTATGAATGCAGATGCAGTTTTATTTTTATGACTTGTAATTCACAAGAAGAAAGTTGCTCTATTTTCCCCTCTCTCTCTCCCTCTAACAAGTTTTGGCTGGCTCTTCTGATGAAAAAAGCTGTTCTTTTCTTGACTGCATATTGCAATTTCCAAAATGATCTCGTATATTATACTTACTCTCGTTTCGCTATTAATTTTACAGAGGTTCTGCCAGTAGTCGAGTTTCAACCGGAAGAGGGGATTTCAGATGAAGAGGCAGTGGGCCTAATCGGTGCCAACAAGCAAATCCAGCAACATGGTGGTAGTAATCGGCACAATATCCATAAACGCGGCAGCTTATCTTCTGCCGGCAGTTATAATGGTGGTGGGAACAGGTATCGCTCGGCTGCTCAGAGATGGAGAGAAGACGTGACCGGAGAAGGGGTCCAAGTTTTACAATTGGACGATGATGATGATGACGATGATACTGCACCGCTTCATCATCAAGAGAGTCAGGATGATGATGGAATTTCCAGTCCAAATGATCCTTTCACTTTTAAGCCAACTGGAGTAACCAACGAGTACATCCCAGTGATTTTAGACAGGGCGTACCTGAGAACACTTGAGCCGACGGAAACGATTGTGTGCAAATGGCCCCCTCCACTTCGTTACAAGTTTTATAGAAATCTCATTCCTGAAATGAATATTTCCCAGTGCCAAACATGTTTCCAGGTATGTGGGAATTACATTTGCTTATTTTTATCCCATTTCGCCTTCATAGGGTACACATAATATTAAAAATAATGGGATAATAATAATACCATGGGGGAAAATGGCGTGTTTATGGCTTTTTGCTTTGGTGGATTTTTGTTTTATATACTCTGGTGAGTGGGAATCCATATTCTTCTCACCCTTTGCAAAAATAATATATTTACTTTAGCTCTCAAAAATAAACCCAGCGCAATAATCCATTTCCCATATTCGTTTATAATAATAATGAGGGAACATAAAATGGGCTGTCACCTTATGATAATATCACCGTATGTCACCTTTAGAATTTTTCTAAAATACAAAGGGAATGTAAGAGTGTATTCATGTTATACATTTTTCCTCCTTTTTGTTCTAGCTTTTCCACACGGATGATTTTGTACTTCAAGTGTTGCAAAAGGGCCACTGCCCATTTTGTCGCTCGCCTGATGCAATGGGCAAACGGAGTGAGCAAGGAGAGAGCAAGGATGACTTGTGAAGGATAACAATGACACAAAAGAGAGGTTGCCTGCATAATTTACATTCTTACTAATGTAACAAGAACTTAATGAGCTACTTGCTGCACATATATGAAGAATCATAAAACAACATATTAGAATCTACAGCTATCATGTCATTTCATTCCATGATCTACAGTCACGAGAAAAAAATAATACAACTGATGATGAAAAAACACATGGGTGAAACGAAACGCTGTCTGGCATGAATGTGTTCAGTGTTCTCCTCAACCACTTCTTCCCAGACTCAAAATCGTAGTGAATGAGAAGTCTGGCAGAAAGTATCGTTTACCCCTTTCCCAGTACTTTTCATAAATTTGCATAAGAAATTGTTCAATTTTATACTTGTCCTTCATATCCTGTTCTGTTGTTAACGCTGACTCACTCAAAGTAATTGTCTGCAACAATTTATTTTTTATTTGCATTGTTCGTTCTAACGCTCCCTGTTGTAAAGGAAGGCTGAAAGGAAACTGTGATTTATATTTGATGTACATAAATAAATGAAACTTTTATAATATGAAGTTTAAAAAATTGCATAATTTATGACATACCGATGAAATCCCCACAACAGAATGCGAATAAAATTATGTTAAGAGATTGAATGTCGAGAGTATTTCTGTTTCATTTTATTGTTCAAGTTACTCCTACTCAATACATCCTAATCCGCCCTAATCCGAGTTTCGATTCCTCGATTCTAGTTCAGCATTCGCAGTATTACATATTTAAAATGTAGTAGTTTTTGTTGCAATTTCTAATCGATTAAGTACCAGCAGGGGTCATCATAATATATATGCGTGTTTGGCACTACAATATTTATGGCGGTTTTTCTTCCAAGCATAACATTTTTTGGAGCCAATCTCTCCTTTTCTTGTTTGGTGTAGAGAAATGAAAATAAATTTCGAGACCTTTTAGCTGATTAGAAAAATGTCCATTTCCTGGAGTCCTCTGTAATTTTTTTGCAAATCATGTTCCCAACCCATCCGTTAGCTTTAGATTTATGGGGCCTAAGTATGTCTTTCTGAAAGGAAAAGATAATGGGGTAGGAATGGGAAATGTTTGTAACAGGAAGACGCAATGCAGACCGACCTTTTGTGTATGGAAGACCTTTATAATGAAAGTAAGTCGTCATCGTCACTTGCATTCCTTTCTTTTCAACAAACACCCGACACCCTATCCTCGAGTTAGTTTTTTGTAGGTTTTTTTTATTGCAGTAGAATGACAATTGGACGATTTGTTAGCAGTCCAAATCAGAGATATGGGAACAAGTAGATATATAATGACATCAGATGATGCTATTTTATCCGTTCCTGGCCTCGGCTTGTGATAACTAAAGGACATGGATACAAGTTCGTGCTAATCACAAGCCGAATCCAGGAACGGGTTTTTTATTCACAAATAAAAGTTTTGAATACTCTCTATACATCTACTTTGTTCACATATCTCTGGTCCAAATCTAGAACTCAAATCGTGTTTGAACTTTTTAACATCTATTTCAATTTCTTTAGCACCACCATAAATATATTTACGTTCTATTCTTTGTAGTAACTTTTACAAATACGTACAACCAATTAAACTTAATCCTCTTTCACCATCTCTCACTATGTTTTAACCTTTTATAAAATGGTCGTGCAAGACTACAAGTCACAAGTTAACTTAACGATTTGGTAACGGGTATACATTCAGGAAAAGATGCGTAGAACAGAGCCTTTTTGTAGCAATGCTATTTAAATTCCCTCATTGTTTTTTCATTAAATGTCAGAGAGTCAGTGCACTAGAGCCCAATCAGAGAACTGTGACATTTTAAAATAGACCTATGAAAACAACTTGTTTTTTGTGGGGTTGTCTTCTAACGGTTTTATGATTTACTTTACACCAGCAAATATGTAACATTACCTTATTTAACGTTACATTTTTGGAGGTAACATCGACTTAATAAATGCTACTAATGTTCTATTATCAGTTCTCATGTGATGTCTATTAAAATAGATGTACGCTATTACATTAAATGAAATGAGAAACTTTCCTCGCAAGGGATATATAGGCATGCAATTAACCTTCACCAGAAATCAAAGGACTGACAACTATATGATACAATTATAGGTTGGTATGTGGTTACTTTTGGAAAGCCCTACTGAGCATAATGAATAGTAGCCAAATGTATAAATCAGTGATTTCCGTAGATGGTAGAAGCTCACTTACTTACATTTTCCTCCATTCACTTGGGTTTTAGTTTTAGGTAATAGTATGATAGGTCTACTTCTGGCCTTGATGTAGGTATATTACTATGTCTTTTGCAATGCATTCACCTAGTTTTGCGTAATCACAATAAAATTTGTTGTTCCCTTTACTCCTCGTTCATGCCATTATTACATATTATAGCTGTATTACCATCATGGGATTCATATTTAAAGTATCAACTAAATTTTAGTTTATCAAAGCATATCTACGTAATATTCGGTGTGTTCCCCCTTAATTTGAATTAGGGAAAATAAAATCAAGCTGGCCAAGAAAGATGATCGTATTATTAATAGAATTATACTAGTCCATTACCTCTAGATGTAACGTAACCAACATTTTTAAGTTCCTTCTCCTCAGAACACATTTTGTTATTTCACATTTTCATTGAAAGAACTAATCTTATAACATTTCTTGAAAATTATTGCTTCTAACGGTCTAATTATTACTTCTAACTTAGATCAACAATAACTCACTTTATTGTAATTTTACTCGTGGCTACTCTAAAAAGCAAGATTTACTAGCGACAAATGTTTCTCTAACTTTTGTTACAACTATAAATACCTGATTTTTACAATGATTGCATTATCCATATCGATGTTGGCCTTATTGCAGAATGTTTGCATAAAACTATTAAAGTTTCCTCCTTGAGTAAGATGTTTAAATTTTTAAAATTATATTGGTACCCCTTCTATGCAATAGTGATCATTGAACACGTCATAATCTTTAAAGGAGGGCATTTCATTTTAATAAAACCAATCCCACACTCCGGTCATATATAAAATGATGTGATTTGAGAGGGCAAGCATTCGTGAAATTAACTCAATAAATCATCTGTTCATAAATGTTACATTGGTTTCTTTTCCAAATTTTCACACAACATGTGTATTTTCCAACACTCACTAAAAGTCTTCCAAGCATACATATACAAAGTAGTCCTTAGGGGAACAGAAAAGAGCGAACAGTCAGGAAGAAGATGCTTATACACAGGAAAGCTGTAAGCTGCTGTAAGTATACACAGTACGGTCTATATATTTTTCTAAAGGTAGCAGTAACATCTATGCAGCTCGTCATTTTCATTTCTCGGAACGCTTTAAACTTTACTAAACCTGTACTGATGGTATGAGTGTGCCATTTTCCCATCCACCAACGCAAACAAACTTTTTCATACCCATTTTTCCTCCGCGACTAAAAGGTCAAAGGGAACATTATATGAATAGCCAAGTCTTTTAGTAGCGGTTTTGCCTAGTTAGAAATAGCTCGGTTCACATGTAATGTCAATGAGCAGAAAGGTAATATGTAATAAAAAAAGGGCTTAAAGCAGGGAGAGAGATCTTTTTTAGGTTTGATGATCTTAAAATAGAACTTTATCTTTATAAGATATAACTCAAACTAAAAGAAGAAAGATAATGCGTGTATATGTCCCTCAGTCCCTTTCTTTCTCACCAGTTTTTTTTGATAAAATCGACAGTCTAGGACATACCAAATCTGCTCTTTGTTCA
The DNA here is from genome assembly GCA_027744375.1 of Orchesellides sinensis. Taxonomy (NCBI): domain Eukaryota; kingdom Metazoa; phylum Arthropoda; class Collembola; order Entomobryomorpha; family Orchesellidae; genus Orchesellides; species Orchesellides sinensis. The sequence goes on from JAHZNG010000559.1 coordinate 6,682, forward strand.
TTTGACGATGATGGTATTACGTATTCCAGAAATGGGATGTTGTGTGTATACTCCCAGGTTCTGTTTTTTCTTCCACTCTCTTTCAATCTGAGGACAACTGCTTTATGAATGCAACTTTCTATTTCCAGGAAAGTGTGAGTGACTTCTGCTATGGTGCTGTGAAACGTACTAAAATTCAGCGGTAGGATGAATTATATACGTAGACGTAGGCATTCTACCATAATCTCATTATCTGATACTACTCTCTTATGAATGGTATTAAAAAGGAGATTCTATTATATTCCTCGATACTGTTGTTCCATTCTCTGTTCTTGGAAGCTCGTCACAATGATCAGGAATTGATTTTAATACGACTTTAATTGTTTCCTGGAAATCATATCTTTTTAATCTTATATTCCGTGTAAGCATGCCGTGAAACTTATTGATAATAAATGAAACAGTCAGATAAGCTCGCATTTGGCAAATCGATTAGTTCTCAAAAATGATAAAAACATGGAACTATCTAAGCTTCTCATTAAGGGTACAGGAATTTATATGAATTCTGTTGAAAACAGGGAGTACATTTTCTGACTAAGTCATACCTTCACATGTTCATATAATATTATATATTCTTTTCACATGCTCTCATTACTTTTCTATTGTGTAAACAGACAAATATATATCTACATACAGTATATATTTGGGAGAAAATAAGTATAATATGCAGTGCATTTTATCCCCATTATGTAGAAAGTTAGAAAAGTAGGCTTCTCTTAAATTCTTTCTCCCCAATCTTCTTGACAGCTCCTTCTCTTTGCGTCCAACATTACACTTGAAAAGACTTTTACCTCTTGGTTCCCTTTTTGACGCCTTTCAGAATTCAGAAGGTGTTATAAACACGAGCATTCATTCAAACACCATCACCACCAGCCAGCAAAAAGCTTCCACAAAAATCAGCAGTTTCATCAGTTTTACACATTATGCTGAATCACATAGTACTTCACAGGACTACGCATTCTTTCACAGTGTGGAAATACACGTTGGATATGAACATGAAACAAAATTGGTTGAGAATATGAGAATGTTCTGAAGAAAAATAACAGTGTTTGGTTTGGGTTAGCCAGAAACGTATATATGCATACGCCATCAATAGATATATTTCAAAGTATGGTTTAGAAGGTAGTAAGAAAGCGAACCGTATCAACAATTCCCATCCATCAAGTCAATGGGAAATTATGTGTTTTGCTACCTCTGGAAAAAGCCCATCCTCCTCCATTTATCCCACCTTTGGAGTTTACTACAACAACACGACACTACTATAATGTAGTGTGTACACATAAAATCCACTGGCACCTTCATTCCAATCCACATTATTATATGCATCGGAATAGTGCAAACATTCCAGTATGGCTCAAACAGAGAGGTTAAACGATGTATACCCCAATTGTGTGGCTTCTCTCCTTTTCGTGTGAAACACGGTACTCGCTGTGCAACGGCTATTTACCTTCGGCTAAATGCAACGCGCGCGCTATAGCCGAATTGTATGACTATGGTAAATATGCGAGCGCCCGGCTGTAGCACGTGCGTTGCAGATAGCCGAGTGTAAATAGCCAATGCCCAGGCTATATGTATATATTGAGTAATATAAAACTATAATGTAGTGTGTACACATAAAATCCACTGGCACCTTCATTCCAATCCACATTATTATATGCATCGGAATAGTGCATACATTCCAGTATGGCTCGAACAGAGAGGTTAAACGATGTATACCCCAATTGTGTGGCTTCTCTCCTTTTCGTGTGAAACACGGTATGTATATATTGAGTAATATAAGGGATCCAAAGGTTGAAAATACTTTTTAACATGTCAGCAACTCAAACTGATGTATCGACACTGCGATGAGCAAGAAATGAATATTTTACTGTGCAAATGCATATACATATGTAATAGCTTACATAAAAACTAAAAAAATCGTTCGCTCATTTTTAAAGGAAAGTGGAAAAATATCGTTCGTGTTCTCATTTTGAATAGACAAGTTAAGAGTCATGCAGTAAAACGGAGAACTTGTTAGTTTTCGGCAAACTAAGAGAAATTGGTTGAGAAAGGAAAAGAGGTGAATAATCCTGAGTATATACCATTGAATTGAGATTGTCATGTTTTGAGCTCTTGATATTTTTTACCACACATGAAATATGCATAGATTGATCGGATATTGGATAACTCGTCAAAGAAGAATTTTGGCCCATGATGATAATAATGGCTGCAAGCAAAATACCAATTTTGATAATATTTCTTTTCAAATCTTATTCTTTTGAGACGGGATTGGTATTGGATTGGCTACTGATATGAGGATTGCGAGTAAGATAAGAAAGCGAGCAAAGCCAACGTGTATTAATATATTTATTGATGCATACTGTTCATATACCTAGCAGGATATATGAATATGACAGCAATCATCATCATCTTTCTTTCAAACATAATCTTTGTTGAAATATTCATGCACAAAATAAGTATGACAGCGCATTCCAAACGCTTCAGAATCCTGAAAAGAGGATTTATTTAAAAGTCGTCGGAATGTTATATAGAATATAAGTGTGTAGAGCTGGTATGGAATGAAAGGATGTCTTTTACAATGTTGCTTTATTGCTCAAGCAGAATATTTCATGCAGTAGGCTACTTTTGGCATGAATACTAAACCTATTCACAAGATGTCCAAGTAATTTTCTCTGAAACGACCGAGTTGAAAGAGATTCTGGTTATAAAAGGAACGTGAGGTCTTTGATTTTAAAGCTAATGATGATGAAGACCATGCTATGTGTGTTAGAATTTTACATGTGAATAGGATAAAAGATTGAAGTTATAGTAATACAGCAGAAATAGTTGGTAATAAAAATCAAGTAAAAGAAAAAATCTCATTTCCTTTAAAAACCGTAAAGTTATTTGTTAAAGAATGTACATATTTAATACTCCCTCCCACATATAAAGTACATATCTAGATACAAAAATTACGATATTTCTGTAAAATGAAAAAGAATTGCGAGTACTTCAAGTTTCTACACTTGGCAAAACTGATCGGAAAGGAATATTGCTGACGGCATAAAACTGTAAATTATTAAGATTATGATTACCCTTCTACTTTTACCCTACTCTACTGCACTACTGCAAATTTGCATGTCCGGATAACCTTTCTTAAACCACTTCTGATCATACGACTCCGAAACTCTGGTAGCAATAGTCAAAAATGTAAGCGATACTTCAAAAAATACACTTACATCTGATGGGATATGAATGAATTTGAAGATTTTATTTTAAACCTGTATATGCGTACATGCATTTCCTTATCTTTTGAAGAAACTACGTAAGTTATAAGCATTCCTAGGCACGGATGTCAGATCTCTCCATTACGAGTTATCTTGGTTGGTCCACTAAAAGTTGGCTACTAAATAACCTTCAATACTTCAAACTTTCAATGTATCAAACTAAAAATCTAGATACCTGCTTCACTACTACATATTTATTACAAATGGTGCGTCATCCGCTGGTCCGATTAAAAAGTCCCTTCCAATGACACAAAAGTTCTCCAAGCTAAAAAAATTCATATAATGTCAAGAACAGGGTATCACATCTAAACGTCTTACTCTTCCCATGGCGTCTCAAATCTGAGCCACCAAGTTCCTGGTTTTAGATAGGTAACTGGTAAATTGAGATGTGGTATCGGTATGTAGTATTGGCTTAGTAATGTGGAACTCAACAACTTCTTTCTACGTGGTTATATCCGGACTATCTTTTAGGAGTGGGATTGCAGATCATCCATGTATGGGTTGTTCCGATCCTCATACATATAATAACTCTGAATAACATAATAACTCATCTTTCCAGCAGCCGTTCCATCCGAACTTCTTTAGTACTAGTACTACTTCTTTCCCATGGATAATACATGATTTGCAGAGAAAACTATCAACATGGGAATGAGATACCAAAGTTCCAAACATGCCATAACATGCTACAAATGGGATTCCAATAAATCTGAAATATCGCTCAAGATTACTGGGTGTATCATGAAATTGAAGATTTTACGTATAAAATCACAGCATAGCATTACATTTTCGCTCGAAATGTTATTCCATATAAATTCCACATTTTTTGAACAGCAAATCCTTCCTGCCACAATTGAAAGCTCTAAGAATCACAGCATCATTCATTGTACAACTCACAAGAAAACTTTCATCATAAGTCATCTCAAAATACTTGCAATGGCATTTAAGACGCATCACCACCACATCTCTGGCCCAATGAAGTACCCAACTAGTTTTTTGGATTATTATGTAAGTTGTAAATAAACCCATCCATATCCATAGTTTTCTTCTTGGCTGCTTATATCTATTCACAAACATGTCCACTGGATCTTCCAAGAGACAACATAGAGGAGGACATTTTTACTGCCTCAAGAGTTACTCTCTCGTCTCAGGATAAAAAAGTTGATGATTTACTAAAAAAGAATCCTACTATCCCACCCTCTTTCAAGGAGAGCACTACTACAACTACTCCTCATCATCTTATTTATGAGACTAAAGTTGACCCTTTGACTTGCCATAAAAATGCTTTTGGTCATAAAGGGAACAGTAACTTGCTTACTTCTTTGCTACTTTCACGTTGGGGATGAATGAGTTGTTGGTGTTGTTGAAAAGAGGCGAAAGACGATTCCCAAAAAACGGGATGGTTAACCCATGGATCCACTAAATGCGTTTTTGGGTACTTGTGAAATTTACTGAATTGAAACCAAGTAAAAAGATTGAGGTGCTCATCTAATATGGAAAAATACCTTGGAGTACGTATAACTTGATAATAGCTATAATGAAGCAATATCTAGAAAACGAAGCAAAAGGAAAGTGGTTGTACATTTCAAAAGAAATTTTTTTGTACAAATTTGTAGATATATAGAACGACATTCCGCAATAGTCAATGTATATGCAAGGAAGTTCTAACCAATTTTGTTGTTTAACCAAACGTAACATTAAGAAATAGTTGTGGCACTTCTAATACGAAAGTAAAAAGAAGGAGTGAGGAGACCCACATATCCCATCACATCTCAACTTCTCCTTTCATTGCTCCTTTCTTTTCTTTCCTTTTTTTGAAAGTTACAGTGAGCAATAATATCGTATCATCATGTGTGAGCGATAGGGACTCGCTTTCTCTTTTGTGAAAGCTTGCGTACATGCATAACACTACATCTGCCAAGCTCATAGACCTCAAAACTGAAATACTGGTACTTTTCTTTTGACAGGAGGAGAGCGAATGCAATCAACGTTATTGTAACCGTTCTCTGTATCACTGTAACAAACAAATTTTATAGGAAACGCATATACCTGTATAATAAAGTACATAAGTTACGTTAGGTATGTTCAGTGTATTATGTAGCCCAATAGTTGGAGTCATTATAGTCATATCATAATGATATGAGTTGAGGGTCTCTGCTTGTCTGTCTGTCAGCTCAAAAAAACGTTAGTTTACTTTAGGAAGGAAGAAAAATAACAAGAGAGACTGTTAGGCGAAGAAGAGTTTTACAAAGGAAAGGAGTGCTGCAGAGTTGCTATTTGTCATGATGGGTTTATAGGAGACTAGTGACTGACTGACATACATACATCGTAGAATATAGAATGCTACTGCAAATATAACAAACGGGTGTAATACAGGAGAAAGGGAACAGTCAGTCAGAAGTGCTCCATTTCCCTGTGTCTAAGAAGGTGTGAAGGGCGCATGAGGGAAATGTTCGATCTGATCATCCTTCGTTTTATTCTTCTTCCTCGACTTTTACATAGATGTACACATTTAGTATTCCCTCAACCACGATATGCAACACGACCACCAGTCTCCAGTACTAGTAGGAGTATAGTGGTTCCTATATACACTAGCACCCAAAACCAACCAATTTTTAAAGTAATACCATGAGAGAGGAAAAAAGCATGTGGTATACCTGATCGAATATATAAAGGAGTAATATGGATTCGTACTTACAATATTTTTTCGACACTCACATTATAAAACTACAAGCAAGTAGCTAAATGAATATTTACGTTTAGTGTTGTAGCAGCAATAAACGTATATTAGCACATTGTCTAAAACAAAGAGCTGTGGTGCTAATACAGAAGCAAAATTGTCCCCAGTCTATTAGTAGGACTACACGGTCCAAATAAATAAGACAGTGACCTAAAATATATTACGAATAGAAGAAAGCATACGTATGCAGCTTTATTACAAGGTTTATTAATTTAAACTGCTTTACTACATTTCACATTTACTACTAACTGTAAAATGTACATTACATAAGCTGAATCAATTATTTGCATGTATACATAATATGTACATTAATATGAAAAAGACTTTTGCGTAGTTTTCAAGTTCAACTCTCAGATCGACTTTATATCGAAGAAGAAAGGTAGAGTTTCAGTAAATATATACGTATGTATGCAACAAAATGGTTGAGCAGACCAGAGGTAAAAACACTGTCTAACAAGACACACTTTCTGATTCTCCGTCAAGCTTGTTCGTACTGGGAAAGAGTGGCCTTTACACATTGAATATGCCACCGGGGAAAGCAGAAACTTAAAACGTGTCGATTGTATGCTTGCCCTCCTGTTTTTCAATACGTGTTAAGTATTTTTCTCTAACAACGATGTAAACAACAGACGAGGATGATTATCTAAAAGCAAAACTTTTGTAGCCCGTTCCGCTCATCCATCTCTGTCACTCATCTTTATATAAGTGGTTTAAAGTGACAGCTTTCAACAACTCTATTAACTACGTAAATGACGAAAAAAATATTTTTGTGCGTTTTTTAAGTTGACAAACTCACACCACACTGTATACTAGTGTGATATGTATTTTCGGCTCTACGAATTTTCTTTGAAATGGGTTTTTATATAAATAATTATGTAGGGCTGGGGTGATAAAACTGAGGTTTATTTACATTTAAACGAGCTTAAATTATTTTTATCAGGTACTAACAATAGTTTAACAGAGGTTGAATGACTACGGATAAATAAAATTTTACAGACTATGGTATAAAGTATTGCTTTTGAATAGTACGTGATAGCTTCCCACTCGTATTAGAATTAAATTGGATCTAATAACACAGCAGGACCTCAATAAAAGTCCCCAGTATCTTTTCCGCATCTCTGATACATATGCATTGCACAATGACTTTTTATATAACAAAACCGAAAAATGTATTTCATAAAGAAACAAAAAAACAGAATCAGTATCTCATGATAAAAATTCCAAAAAGCATCATAACTACAAGAATACGTATGTATGTTATGATGTCATGTTACTTTCGCTGTCTCTGTACAAGAAGCATATCAATATCATGCCATGTATCAAATTTAGATGAAGAGAAAAGAAAGAATCTCCACTTCTCTTCTTCTGTCTTTACAAAAAGACACTGCCTTTTCCCCATTCTCTCATTGCCGTGAGAAAAGATCCAGCTCTGGTTCTACTACATATATGGCTGCCTGCTTCTTCCTTCCACAACTAATTCAAAGAGACTGTGTGTGTGGAAAGAAGAATAAAAAACCAAAGGTAGCATTGCATTCTCTTGGCTCTTTTCTACTGAGTCGAGCAAGTGAAAGTGAGGAAAATTTCCGCCTGAGATGTCAGTTACTAAGGCAGAGCAGATAGCATACAATGTGGGACTAGAATGATAGAAAGGATGAAAAAGCAGAAAATGAATGCGTATATAGTTTTCTACGTACATTTATCTGTATGCATATATACACGACCGGATACATGCTCACCCTCGTCTTATACATACTCAGTTATGCCTTTATATCATATTGGAAAATTATTCGAGGCATTTTAATACTTTCCTTTTTTCTCTCTATGTATAAAATTATTATGCATGTCGTCTTTTTAAGTGTTTCAGTCTAGTTGAGTAAAAATAATAATAATACTCGCACTCTGCTTTCCTTCACTTGGTAGTTTTCTCCTCAATGCTTCGCTTACTTTTTTCTTTGCATAGTACAGTTGTTGCTTGTTCTTTCTAACTACTTTCCTTTGTTTAAGGATTGTAGCCCTACTAGCATGCTGAATCACAGAAAAACTGGGTAAGTTCGAGGGGAGAGAGGTAGAGAGGAAACGCAACGTGCTTCTTTCTCACTTTCTCCAAAGATTTTGTGTGTCAGGGAGAAAAGGGAAACGTAACAATTTACAGTTTTTATTATTATTTTGTATTTCATCTAAAATAAATTCATTATACAACAAACTTATTCATACATTTCAGCTTTTACTTGTTACTCAGTCATTGCCTCTCCTTAAAAGAGGAACTAGCTTATACATTAACTTGAATGCTTTAAGTTTTATTTATTTCAAGAGATGTGATTTTACTGGCGTTGTCTCGCAGGCTATGCTATCACACACACGCATCACCTCCTGTGTTTCCTTTTATACTTCCTTTTTGTCTCCACATTTGTAAAAAGAGAAGTCTAGTGTTTAAAGGAAGTAAAAGGCAGAAGATGAAGACGCAGCAGTACCGTTGTTTCTTTCTCTATTTTCACTCAAAGGAAACTTGTATTCTATCACTGCTTCTAGCTTGTCTTATTTTGCAATGTATGCCTATGTGTGTGTGTGTGAAAGAAAGTAAGTTGTAACTATCAGAAATGTGTAGCCAGAGGCTATATAATTCTTCATGTAGCAAGAGGAAAAAGCATATAGAACAACGTCAGTTCGACAGTAGCAGCAAAGTACACATCCCACCTAATATAACGTAATAAGCATTTTACTTCCAATTTCAGTTTATTGTACACAAAAGAAGAAGACGAAGAAAAACGATCAGAGAAGGAGGAAAGGAAAAAAGTAGTTTGGGAGTGAAGGAAAATGAGGCAAGAGAGTGGATTCTATAGTATAAAGTAAAGAGAGCAAAAGTTTCCAGAACTTGTAGCTTTTTTGCGAGCTTATAACCCACCATGTACTATTTACCCATCCCTCTCGCTGCTCTGCGTATAATATTATGCTCCTTTACCCGTTTATTTTTGCAAAATACCTCCGTCTTCCTATTTTTCCCTTTTGTTCCTTCCCAGCAAGGCAAATGTATACAATTTCATATAAGAAAGTTTCTCTCTCCATTCACAAGGAATGAAATGCTTTTGCATTACGCAAAGATACATTTTATTACTCTCACTCTCTTCGTGTACATATATGCTTCACCCTCTTGTATTATATTTTAGTTAGTTATATTGTATTATACTTTTTTATACTAACCCATGCTTTTCCCATGCACTCTTCTCCTCTCTCATGTCATGTACATATACTACCTACCAAGGTCTTCAGTAAGAGCAAACTAACTGAGTACTATGCCTGTGCTATACACATACCAATATGCAACCACCGCTACTCTACACCATCATGCCACCATAACCACATTTAATACTTTTTTCTATCTGTATCTTCCTCTCTTCAGCCGTGCCAGGCTGTCTCGCACTACTCTGTCCTTATTGCTTCACATGACATGGCCATCATCATCAGCAGCAGCATCACCATCACCTCTATATATTACAATAAAAGCTACATATACACACTTGCCATGGAAGGAAAGTAAAAACAAGCAAGAGAGAAAAGCAAGCAAGACTCATCTCTTCGCCGTTCCATATCGCTGCTCCGAAAAATCCCGTCACTCACTCTTCTCTTTTGGTATAGCCAAAAGCTGGTGGATAGAAAGAGAGAGTGAGTTTTTGTGTGTGCGACTCTTCTGCTCCTGCTACGCTGTATATAATGGGAGTATGTAATATTATGGGAAAATGAAAGGGAATGGAAGCATGCAACAGAAAAGTTATATAGAACACTTTTTCACCCACAGTCCGGGCGCCTTTCTCCTCATCCTCATCAGGTTGCTTTGCTACTCAGGCTTGCTTTTCTCTCTGTGTCTGCCTTACTTATATTCTCTTCAAAGCTTACATTGCTTTTCTAACATATAATATTACCTCTTTTTCCCATACTGCTTCACTGCACTGTGCAAAGCCTATTGAAGGCATATAAATAAATACCCTTACAAAGATTTCATGCATCCACACATGTGCTCCATATCCTTTCCCCGTCCCATATTAGTATAATAATAATGTGAATGAAAATACATCAAGTATTTTCACTGCTACCACCATACCCAGCACAAAAGTATATATATATCTAGTGACTGAGGAGAAAACTAGTTGGTTTTCTATGTAGGCTCTCCCGTTGCTCCTAGATTCTGTGATATTCAGCATAATACAATTTCATTCTATGTACATATGTATGTAGCATGTAGCTCTTGCTTGCTCTTTGTAGCGCGTCCTCAAGGAAAGTCATATTTCCCATCCCATATCATTCCCTCTGCTCGTCTGATCTTCTCGCTGGTCTGTACACACACATAGGAGTAGCACCACGACTAACTCCTCTACCTTTCCCTTTATAACATTGCCTTACTTTTCTTCTACATCCACATCAATTTTACTACTTTGCTAAACAGCGGAATCCTCTATGTACACTGAGCTATACATCGAGTAACACGTATACAAATATATTACTCTTTCGTGCTAGTGTTCCTCTACTCTTCCTCTCTTACTATTTTTTTACAGCTACTACTTTCTTTCTTATTCTCCATTCCAATCCAATCCATTCCACTTTCCCTTTCTCATCCTTATTCCTCCTCGAACTCTCTCCGCTCCTCTCTTCCTTTTCTCTCTCTCTCTCTCTCTCTTTCATCTCATCTCTCCTCACTTTCCTCTCATCTCATCTCTCTCTCAGAAAATCACACACACTCACACACTTATTGCCCGCACACACATACACACCACCGTGATCATCCTCCTCACTTTCTCTATACACTATGTCTCCCTTGTCGTTCCTCTCTCATTTTTTTCTTACGTATTCGGCTTGATTATTATCCTTACATATATTATAACTATCTGTTTTATGCTGTTCCATCATCATCATCTATCTCAGCACATCATCAGCATTATCATCACCACAATCAAATTATCATCCGTTTTCCATCAACAACAATAAAGCAAGCAAAAAATTGCTGTACTCCAACCAGTTCATTACCATTTTCCCTACTGGTGCGTAAAACTTGGCACAGTTCTTCTTTTTTATTACTTTCTTTCAGTTTGATTAGAGATAAGAGAAAATTGTGATTTAGTTATTATCCTTATGTCCCTCATAATTTTTCCAGTTTGCTTTCACTTACTTCCTTTCTCATCCTTCCGATTCATATCAGAGGAAAAAACATCGAGAGTTTGTGTGCATTGTGTTTAGTGATCACTTTCTTCTGTTCTGTGTGTAAAATTATATTATGCATTCAATGCAAACTAGACCTACTATCCTTACTTGGTTCCATCATCATCATCATCAACAACATCGTAATCCACACCATCGCTGTTGCTACTTTTCCTCATCTTCTTGTTCTACTGCTGCTACTACTACTTTTACTACAACAACGCCTGGAGAAATACAGGAAGACTATCAACAACTACCATTCTACCCTGACCTGACCGACAAGCAAGCAATTGATATAATCCATTTCAAATCTTGTAACCCATGTCATCACTGTGATTGTGTTATTACCAATACTGGAGATACCCAGGGAAGGAAACAAGTTCCAGATAAGGATATCAATACTACTACTACTATCCTTTCCGCAGCAAATCCAACCACTTTTCCGGATTTAAAACGCGCAAACGGAAAAAATCAGCCACATCTACTACAACTGGAGGAGCACCTACTGCTATTACTACAGGTGGTACAACCTCTCTCATATTACCTCAATTAGTTACACGAGTTATAGCAATACAAATATACATACCTGAAGCAAAGCTTTGACTACATTTCATTCTTCCACCTCCTTCACACAGCCACCATGTCTATATTGCATTATTAAGGTACAAAGTCGTCGACGACTTTCTCTTCCGCTACTACCACCGCTGTTGTTGCTAGTCTTGCTGTGTAGTAGTTACATATAAGTAGCCATACATACTACGGCTATTGTTATTATTTCAGCAGCCAACCCAAAACATATTACTGTTATTGCTCTCCGGGGGAAGAAAAACAAGCCCACGTCGTTTTTGCAACCGTTCTTCTGTCAACATTGTCATAAAGAATAATCATAATAATAATAACAACACATAATATCATTTTACCTATCTTTAAATATATACATAACTAAGGAAAAACAACTCATTCAATTGAGGCACAGAACGCTCATACTCGTTTTTATGCACAAACGAATATGCTTCCTATCAAATGATAAGTATAAAAATGTATGCAAATATTATATGTATTCATGTCGAATATTGGTGTGTCTGGCTGCATACCTGAAATATTAAATTAGATGTGGAAAAGCGATAAATAGAAAATACACCTACAAATATGACACACGAATCGTATGTATATGACAANAAATAGAAAATACACCTACAAATATGACACACGAATCGTATGTATATGACAATATGACGTAGCGTCGTCTTCAGTTGATTTAGCTGTTTAAAGGTGATATTGCGTGTTTATAGTAAAAGTAATAATAACGCCCAATATTTGTATGTCCAATAGAATAATAATTTTAGGTTTGTCATCGCTGTACAATTTCTTTTACACCATACGTCCCATACTATAAAATACGTTATGTTGATGCTAAACGTGTGCTTGTGCCATTTGTACGTGCATCGTCTTATCAAAGCTGTATAAAAAGTGAAAGAAGGTGAAAGTACAAAGGAGGGAGGTAGATGGAATAAGATGGAAAGCTCACACTAACATAATACAGTTATCTGGTCAGTTCCAGGAAATGGAAGATTAACGAGGCTTACTCACACAACGACTTCGGCGAAGGAATCGTTTTGTAAATTCTAATATATACATAAAAAGAAAATAGAAGAGTCGAGGAAAGTAAAAGGAGACGCTTTTCTTTGAAGAGCTGTTTGTTTTGCCTGAGCTCAGGGGTATGTTTTTCGCTTTTAAGCATTGTTTATTTATAAAAACTAGCATATATATTACCTACTTACTGCTCACTTTCACTTGAAAGTTTTATTTTTACGTGAGTGAAAGCAAAAAGTTAGCATGTAAAGAATGAGAAAAAACCAGAGGGTATCTTTATGGTTATCAGGTTCATCCCATGCACATTCTGTTTTCCTCAAATGACTTAATCTGGTTTACAAGCAGAGAGATTGAATAAATCTGCTGTTAGACAAAACCTAGCCACAGGAAGCCATAAAATCAAGAATATATTGTGGCATATACCTCGCATGGCCTATGTACATTATAAGAAATAGTCTGGATAGAAGTGTATATATCTAAACGTATGTAACAATCTAATTAGTTAACGCAAGCAAAAAATTGCTATTATATTAGTGTCTCTATTTTCTGAAATACCATACAGTTTTTTTGTGAAAGTTGCTTCAAGCATATGATTAAGAAGTCTGGGAATTCACCAAGTAAATTGATTGGATAACTTTCACTTTTAAGCTTCGCAGATTATAATTTTGTTACTGAAATTGAATAAATTATGAAGAAGTTTTTTCCCAGACTGCTATATGTACTTTCGATTGTGAAACCATATAATGAGTATTATGCGTTTACGCTTGAACTACTTTGGAATGAGTAGTACATAATACGATGATGGGTGTCGTGCTGCACATGTGAAAGTAACACATGAATGAGTTTTTAACATGATAATGTGTAAGAATCTCTTATCATGAGAAAATAGGCAAACGTCAGTTCAACGATCAACGTACAAAAAATCTAACAAGAAATATGAGATGATATAGTTCTATAGTGTTATAATAAAGGATAATAATATTACTACGCTCTCTCGCTAATAAAAAATGTACCTAGTTAAGGCAGGAGGTTCATACATTGCAAGTTTTACTAAGCTACTTTCCCCACGTATTTCCTTACGAAATTATTAGAGAAGTTTTTAGAACAAGCAGATTATATACTTTATTACTTCAACTTCAAACATGATAACTTAAGTATACATTCCTAAACTCAGATTCATAGACAGCACCATACTGGAACTACTTCATACATACATCTACTCGATGCAAATTAATTGTAGAACTTGCCAAAAATAATGACAGCTTTTTGGCAGTTGGCTGCTTGAATCAACTTATTCAGTCTAACTAGTCAGAAAAAGAATTGGGTTCAGAGCATCTCAAGCGAATGATTTTGATACTTTTTATTCTAAAGAATTTATTAGTTTTTTTCATATGAAATGCAGAAACAGACAAAATATGGATAAAAAGAGTTTCTGTTAAATTGTACGGTTCGTATATACCAAGTTAAAAATGAATGATTTGTAAATGGCGAAAGCATAGCGTAATGGAACATTTAAGCAAATTCCTAATAACTCTTAAAATTACAATTGCAGCAAAGCTTGGTCTTCCTCTATTCCAAGCTTCCCAACAAAAACTACATACGCTTCCTAGATGTTCTTCAATAAGGATGGAAACATTGTACATCCTCGATGATGGAATAGGTGGGATTGAGATCCCAGTTGAACACTTGATTCAAGCTATAATCGTCCTATCCGTCGGAGTGCTTATCATCATCACAAATGTGATAATTATTGCGACTTTCATCACCGCTCCAGGTCAGTGCTCAACTATCTGCATGCAAATCATACAGATTGTCGTCACTCGCGAAAATTATTTATACATTTTTATGCTTGCATCTCCTTTTATTGTAGGACCACGAGAAGTTCTGACTTACTATTTGCTGTCACTTGCGGTGGCAGACTTACTAGCCGGAGTTCTTGTGGTCCCTCTATCCGTCTATCCAACACTGGTCCATCATTGGATGTATGGGGATGTACTATGTAAAGCCTCGGGTTATCTGGGAGCAGTCCTTTGGACTGCTTCTATTTATACCCTAATGTGGATGAGTGTAGATCGGTAAGTGCTAAATTTGATAAGCCAATACATATAAATAAATAAAAGGCAATGTGTACGTTGGTTGTAGGCGTTGGTGATAAGACTTAATAGCTATAATGACTGTGAACGCCATATTAATTTTGAAACTGACTTTTTCATACAGATATGTAGCAGTACGAAAGCCTATAAGGTACGAGGTGATTCAGACACGTACCCGGATACAGTGTTGGGTAGCGGTAAGTTGGGTATCTGCATTGATG
>JAHZNG010000560.1:0-12214 GCA_027744375.1 Orchesellides sinensis
CTCAGCCAAGCTATTTGCATTGGGAACCCATTACAAAAAGATTTTTTTAAATGCTGAAAACTGCGCCCAGGAGAGTAGTGACAGACAAACAGACACCGCTAACGTTCCTAGTAACTTGCTAAATCGCAAGTTAATAAGCATATTGTTTTCTAAAATCAAATGCATAAGATCTGGAGAGATTTTGTTGATTGCAGTCTTTAACTTCGTGCTAAAAAGGCTTATCGAAGGATTGTGCAGTGTGTGCACAACTGCAAACTGCAATACGATCCTCCTGCTCCAATTCCGTTCTTCAGCAGTATATAAAAAGGCACTGCATAAGTAAATGATTTGCAATAGCAGACTGGAGTTAATACCTATTACTCCTGGCCTATTTGTATTACACATTTTACATCACGTAGACTTTTCATTCTTGTACTGCCACGTCATTACTACCAAACATCCTATTGCTTTTACTTTACTTGTTATAAATTAGAACTCTCCATCAGCGAATGGTGAAGAGAGAAAGCATCAACAATTGTCTCTACACTTCTTTCCCCATTCGCTTCTGCTGCTGAAGCTGTTGTACTCTCATTCTTCTCTTGGAGTAGCTCCTCTGTATGAATGAGTTTTGTCTCATATGGAACGATTGACGATATGATGATGGTGACTACACTGGAAAATACACTACTAGAGCTTCTTTGCTTTACTCGCTTGTATAAGCATATCCCATTGAAATGACAATGGAGTAGAGGACCCCTCAAACAAAACAACACAAGGGAGGACAGATAATATGGAGAGCAGAGAAGACAAAAACGGAGAAGATAGATAGGGAGAAAAGACAGAAAACTCTTCTCTGTGCATGATTATCAATGGGAACAAAGGAAGGATTAAATTTTCCAAAACTTGCCAAAAAAGAGAATCATTCAGACATGAAAAACGATTTAAAATGGAATCAGTCAACACGTTTTTGGAAGTACATATATGGCGAACACAAATATATATACAAAATCCATAGTCTAGGTTTGTTCTAAATATTGTAAACTGTGTAAAGTGCATAGGATATTATATATCCATGCATGTTGAGTATAAGAGATGAGATACATCTTACTAGGATTTGCGACTGTTAGAGAACTTCCTGCCGCGATAATATAATCCTACATATGTATATCTACACATACATTCAGTCATATCGGTTGTAAAAACCTCTGTGATATTGGGGAATAGTATTTTAAATTATTGCAAATGTCTACATTGTCCGTATTTTTACTTAGAAAATAAAGCCTCAAAATTATTTTTAATATGCTTACAAATCTGAATCATCAGTTCGGGAAGGCATATTACAAATGTCATTAGTACTGGTTTAAAAGCTGGGATGACCATATATATGATTGCGAAACCATTCAAAATTGATTGTAAAACTATCGATTTATGCTAATTTAGAGGTGCGTCGATTTTGAAGAAGATTTTGAATGCCGTCTTAACAAATAGTTGGTCTCCCGTATAAAGATATGAAATATTGTTTTCTTCATCAAAATAGTGCTAACTACTCAAAACAAAAGCAGCATGCTTCTATTTAGTCCAACAATCAATCAGGGTGAGTTTTTTTCTGTTGTTGGCAAGTGGTCCAAGTTTACAAATCATGTCCTGTATGCTTCCCTATAATGATTATGAATACCCCACCAATAATGCCAATAAAAGTCTTTATTGTGCATATATAACAACATCAATCAGTATCAAATCATACTACATATTTCAACTTACACGTGATACTCAGTCGTTCCCATAATATTCACCATATGTGCATACAAGTTTGTTTTCTATATACGGTTGAATGGACGATAATTTGGTATTTTGAAATAATACCAGCATATTTTACAAAAGCCAACATAACAAAAGGGAAGGGAAAAGGGAAGCTCAATCTGTGTATGTATGAACGCAACGGCACGGTAAGAGGTACAAAAGACAACCTGAGTGAGATTTAACGGATTATCTTGTTGCTACACACACAAACATCAAACCGATTCGGGAACACAAGGTGAAATTATAGAATTTACGTCATTCATCGAAGCTTATTATATTTAATACTGTGTATGTTATAAACAGATTTGCACAGAAGATAAATAGAGATAATTCACTGTCATGTATTTTGCCCAAAAGTACAATTAATACACTCATTAAAATAATTGGGTGATTTTAAACATTATTATCGTAATCAACGGTTCGATTTGCGGACCCTTTCTTAGCTTATCATTCAAATTGAATGTTTAATTTCCATCATGTTTATGATTATCTGAAATCGGGATTTTCTTTATAATACTTGACAGGGAGAAAATTTAAATCTGGGCATTACATGCATTATAAGCAAATGCAGAAATCTAGGCTTTGTCAGATTACACACAATTATACAATATTGGATGATAAAAACATCAAAAGAAAATCATTTACAAATTGACCAGTTGTAAGCGGAACAAATAGCAAGTCTTGAGCTGTCCATATGTGTGTTTATAAATCCCAAAATTGACCTGACGTACACAAGCTAAGTAAAAGCTGTGTTGGTAGTTGTAATACGCTGCATAATCTTGTCCAAATAATATAAACATCATATTATGAATGTATTTTATTACGAATGGGTTATACATTGTCAGAGATGATGTTGCAAAGATGGTGGTGGTGATGAAAGCTGGTTCACTGACTTGCTGATTAATGTAATTTTTAAGCATATGCTTTAAATGAGCCGTAATCTTTTCACCAACATTTGAATTATATATTTGTTCATTACATTCATTTTATTTGTCTGAAGCTAAATAAAAACATTAATCTCGTTCAAAGCGAAAAGGGATGTGGATGCAGACTGCAGTATTACCAACTTTTTTTATATAAATCTTTTTTTCTTTAGCATATGGTTCTGTAATGCAAACACATACAACCATGTAATATTCATCACCGACGCTAAGTCAATGGCTGACATCCGTGAAAAAATAATGTTCTTCTGAATGGTATTCACTCGCATTATTCACGAGGCTTTTTTGATATCATGAATAATAAAAAACACACTGGTTCTCTGTTTTGCATGGAGGAGGGTGTGTGTGTGTATTTTTTACAGACCTTTTGATTCTTCTTTTTTTACGCAAGCAAGCATTGGAAGCCGGCTGCTGCTAGAGTGATGATGGGATTGAAATGTTTTACGGCTTTCTTTCTTGTCTGGAAAGTAGTAGAGGACGTCCGATTGACCTATTACCAATATTTATGGCTATGCTATTCAAATTGAGTTGTTGGCAGCTTTCTTTTTTCTTAGCTAGGAACCGGATAACGTCCACACGGTTGACAGACACAACCTCTTTTAACCAAGTACACGCATTGCAAAATACAAATATATACATACCCTACTACATTTACGTACCCAAATGCATGTGAAGAGCTTTGCACACACACCAAAAACAAACGCACGACTGGTAGAAGGTCGTGTTGGATTGGATAATGTTTCATGCAACCCTTTAAAATGCCACAAGGTGTGGTCTGAAACCACATTATGAGCTATGTTGCATTTATGAGCTTCAATGTGAAAAACAAGTCCGTAAATGGATGGCTAAAGATGCCCAGATTATCATTTGTAATCAAAAACTTGATGTGTAAAAGTAGTTTAATGTTTCTTAAAATCAGCAGATAACACAAGTATTTCCACAGGAAAATTGGCCGCACGATAAATCAGTTTTTCTTCTTTTGAAAGGAGATGTTTCTCTGCATTCATTCACCAAGAAAGAATGAGAAATCGGGATGTTCCTGTTCCGACTTGTTCTTTTTTCCATTACTTAACATGCCATCGGAGAAACGGTTAATAGTATCGTTTTATCATAAAAAACCGGAATTCGGATAAAAAAGCCAAGTGTATGTTGTAAGTAATTGTAATAATAAATAGCCTTTATACTTCAACTCGTCTGTTACTGTACACATGTATTGTTGTATGTTTTTTACGAATGGAACCTACGCTCGTTCTTGTTTTTTTACCGAGATTGAGTTGAGCATAATGCTATGTGCATTGACAGCCGATTGAGCCAATTGTGTAAAGAACATGGCTCTGGCTCCCTATACTAGGTAGTTTGGATCGGATGAGAGCAACGTTTTGACTGAGAGCATAAAAAAAACAAGCAATAAATAAAAAGTTAATGGATCCCTGACTTTTTTTCCTTGCCATTCTTCTAATGACGGTCCGAATAAAAGCCACACACACATTAGATAATGTTGAATGCATAGTGGTGGTGGTGGTAGTAAAAAATGTGCATCCATCCAATTCAAGCTGCATGCCTGCTGTTCTCTCATTTTCATTGTTCCTAATTATTGTTCCTACTTTGCCTGACTCTGTGACCCAGAAAATGCATTTAGCTCACAATTTATAATAATCATGGAGGTGACGTTAAAAACATAATGCATTTTGTACTTTAACGTTGATAAGCCTTACAAAACAAACTTATGAGTGGCAGGGTTGTTTTTTAAAGAAAAATACCACACACAGACAATTACTACTGTTACATAAGTCAGTTCGTGTGTGCGTGGCAGGAGTTCAAGTGAAGCTCGTTGAAACTTTTAACGCTGATAGTAATGATGACGAAGGAAGGTGGTCCAACATTCAACTTCCGTATATCAGAAATAATATGTACAAAAGGAAGGATAAAATAGCTAAACTTAGCAAAAAATTTGTGATGTTGTGTTGTGTGCACAGTAGCCTAGTCTAGTGTCTATATTTTCGGTCTCCACGTTTTGGTTTATGTATGAATCAAGGAAACGAGTTCTTTTATCCAATTCTAAAGCCACCGGATGTAAGCCAAAAACTCCGAATTTCCGGATTCAGACGAGACACGATGATGAAAATGATGCTGATGTTGCCGCTGCTGTTACTGATGGGAAAAGAATTGAACATGAATGAGAGAGAGAAGAGAAAGGAAAACGCAACATTTTTTTAGTGGAGGAGTAGAAGAAGGGTATTCTATAGTATATCTCCTTGAACAACTGGTAACCGATTTGCAAAGTGAAAGGGAAAAATAGACGGGAACTTGACAATAAAAAAGCTGCTTTCTCCTGAGTAGACTATGCTGTTCTGATATAACTTTAGTTGAACAGTTTAGATCTCATCAAGGTACAAATATAAAGAATCATTTAACTATGTAGTATATTGTGTGTGAAGGACAGCCTGGAAAAAATATGAGAAGCTGAAGAAGACGATTTTAGATAGGTCAATTCTTCCGGCAACAATGGCCTTAACAATCAACTTCTTGTTGGTGACTTGACAGACTTCGCTTCTCCATTCTTTCCTCCTTTTCTTAGTTGATGCACGAAGGATGAGAGAAGAAGAAACGGATGGACGGATACTTTGTCGAATCTTTCTATTCTTGGCTTTTATATACGTGTACAATATATATTTTCAGTTTTTGCAGGATACGATTGGCCGGATCTGAGTGAAGAAAAGAGCGAGCATTCTTCTCTTTAGCACCAACTATTCTCCATTATTACCCTTCTATGAGAAGTATTCTTCCATTGTGCACCCATCCATTGCCTTTTTCTTGTACGACTTGTCTTCGTTTCATGTGTACACAACAGAGAAAAAATTGTAGGAAAATTCATGTACCATATTGGACTGTGCACATGGATATACTCTTTTTTCGATGCTTTGAGTCACCGAAGATTTCCTTTTCCCGGTTTTATGGCTATTCTTCACTTCTAACTTGTCCTTTTCTTCGTGTACTTTCACTTGCATTCTCCTTCTGTTGAAAGTACCTCAACTTTAAAAAATTGTCGAATCAGTTGGAAGAGCAGCATATTCTGTATATTTTTGTGAATTTATATTCTTTGAGCTCATCGTTTCAACTTATACGCACCTTTACTCTTGCACAGAGCAAAAACACATGTCCAAATCATGAAAATCCTCTTCATATTTCTTTTAAGCTCTTGAACAGTGGACGGAAATGCTTGCTTACATTTTTATTTCAACACCACATCCATTTCTGCTCTGTTACCAAACTCTCTTGTATAACTTCTTGTACATACGTCGGCAAATGGCTATACCATTTATAACCTAAGTTATATTTAAATACATATAGCATCCCTGCTTTGATTTTTTAGTCGAAAACCGCAGAATAAATGTCAGCATACTTTGTAATTTTTTCTTATTACATTCAAAAATTTATAGAAAAATAAACTGAAAACTTTTATCCTTTCAACGGGATTCATTGCTTCTCGGTTTGCTTATTACAAGACACAAGATTATTTCAAGCCCTTCTCTTGTCCTCCCTATTTTTTAATTCTTGCAACTTGTGGAATCCCCTTTATCTCCTTATTCTTTTGTCGCTGAAACTTCCTGCTTTGTTGGGAGTAATTCCCACGACGTAAATACTAGCGAGGGAGACAAGGTAAGGGCACCCAACTTCAGAGAAAGAAAGGAATATACATATAGTCATATGATTTAAATATACATATATCGAAACAGCAGTGGGAAGCCCTAAAATATATAAACGTATACCTACATATGGGTTTGTAATATAAAATGGTTCCCAGTAGTGGGAGATTTCAGTTAAAAAATATGAAAGCGGATTTTTCAGGTATTTTAAGCCAAGAACGGGGAATTATTTTGCATTCCATTTTTCTCGCTCCGTTTTCCCTATGCATATTCTGTTGTACTCATACCTATGCTTTATTCATTCCTTTCATACTTTTTTTCTTCACTCT
The DNA here is from genome assembly GCA_027744375.1 of Orchesellides sinensis. Taxonomy (NCBI): domain Eukaryota; kingdom Metazoa; phylum Arthropoda; class Collembola; order Entomobryomorpha; family Orchesellidae; genus Orchesellides; species Orchesellides sinensis. Next base: position 6,697 of record JAHZNG010000560.1, read on the forward strand.
ATTTTGATTCTCTCATTCATTTATTTTATTCGTTTCTCCAGTTATTACATTGTGGGCGGACAAAAAAAACGAGAAAAGCAGAGTGAGAAAAAATCTGCGATGACTTTAATCAAAGAAGAATATATACAAAAAGAAGACTGTCAAGAATATAGCATTCATTTCATTCATACTATGCATATCAGATTAAACTTGAAAACTATCACATTTTTCACATGATAATACCGCCTCTCTCCCGTCTCTGTGTGAGTATAATAGGAAAACTTACATTGTGGACTCGTTAAGATGTATTCATTGAAAGTTTGTATTGAATCTGAACAGAGAACAGTAAAAACGAAAAGAATCACACCTAACCCGCTGAAAATAAATATTTTAACAATGTAAAATGCATGCTATATATAATAATACTTTAAATTCTTACATTTCTCCCATAATAAAAGCTTATAAAAACTCGTTAGACAAAAACCACGAAGAATGGGAGAGAAAGGATTCATGATTTTTATTTGATTCCTTTTTGGCTCTACATAGAGCAAAATGGTCTGATTTGACAGATGCGTTGTGGTGCTATTGTCATTAGTTATTTTAACTTTTTGAATGAAAGTGTATTTCAACAGAGGACTTAGGCTTTAACCAAGAATTCTAATTTGTATTATGGGTCTTTGTGTCATCGACAGACTTACTTATTACTATACTTTTTGTGTGCTAGGCATTTCTGTTCATGAGTTTTTAGATAAAAGCGTATTACCATTAAAACATACAAAACAACACGCGCACACAGCTCGCAGTCAGTCAAGAGATGAAACTGAGTGAATTGGGAAAGCGCATAATAGGAACGTCTTCTGTAATGGTTGTATCTCTCCACACATAGAAAGTAGCTTTCTCCATGTATTCAGAAGCTAACTTTCCATATGCATAATACAATATTCATACACTTTAGTAACACAACTAAGCGGACTGACGACGCTGACTAAAATAAGAAAAATAACAATACCATATTGAGACAAGCAAAATACAATGTAGTTTCTACTCTGTACAACACTTACAGTATATATTTGCTTATTATTTCTTTATACATATAGGTAGCATGCAAAGTCTAAAATTTTGTCTGCTTTTTGTGACGGATGAAGAGTTATACTTTTTGGACAAAGGAGTGGTGAATAAGAAAAGAAGGGAGAATGATGGTGTAACAATAAACTAACGGGGGAATCAAGGGTTGAAAAGAATGAACTATTATTACGTATAATATGGGAGAGGCGAATGAACAGGGAAAAAGGTGCGAAGAAAGTAAATACAAAGTCCGTGTTGGACACTGCATACTTCTGCATCACCGTTTTTATGTTTAGAATTTAGTCATCCCGAATTTATTAGTTTCGTAGTGCTTGTCTGTCCGCGTGTCTGACAAAATCGGCAACTGACTAATTGTGATCGTTTTTAAAATAAAATTATTAAGGCTTACCCGTCCTCATTGGTGGCATACCTTGCATATATTGTTTGATGTAAGTTAGTCAGCATTCAGCATCTGATGTTTGAACGAGAAATTTTAAACGTTTCTAAATGTACATATTGGGAAATTGATATTTACACGGACAAACTAAAAGCGATTGATGATTAAAAGTTTACAGTTTCACTACAAATTTACATGCTGCAATGCGGTTTATTTCTATAATTAAACCAACATATTGTTTTCTTAACTGATAGAATGGATATACAAGGTCTTATTAAAATATACACATGAACATGCTGATGGCATGAGTAAAAAAGCAAATGTGGGAGAAGGCCAAGTATGCAAGTTGACATTTCTTTACGAGCTTTAAACAATCGCACAATAACACTTGGTTTTTCTATTGAAAAATGGAGGGATGATGAGGAATAACAAAAGAAGTCATTGTTCTTCCTTGAACTGAGTCAGAGACACTCCTTCTCCACCCTTTCCTCATCATTCCACATTAGCTCGCCAAAATACGTATAGTATGCATAGTATAATAGAAAAGCGGAGTGTTATTTTTATTTAAAAACTATTTCAGCATAGCAAAAGTATAAAGAGTTGTTCTTCCTAGTTTTCTGTTTCTTTGCAATCTTTTGTTTGCAAGAATAAAGCTCAGTAGAAGAGAATAGAAAAAGAATAGTCTCTAAAGTCACTGCGGCTCCTCTAAGTATAAAATGGGCATTATTCATTCTCATATTTCACAACTTGATCCTTAAAACTCTGCTGAGTTTTGTTACAATATTTGTGAAAGCAATCTGTTTTTTAAACATTTAAGTGGCTTTTATTTAAATGTATAATAGAAATAAAACTTTGGATTTAAAGTAAATAGTTTGGTATTATGCAATTAGTTATTAAAGACTTTAGAGAAGCGTTTTTGAATAATTTTGGGTTTATTGTTTATCAACAATGGTGCATTCCTTCGTATTATAAAAATTTAAACTAGATACACCAGATAAGCCGTCCATTCTTAGCCCAGGTTACTTTACACATTTATCTTAACCAGGGTTTTGTAGAGTAAACGACACTAGATGACATTCGTTATTTACGGACTTCCTTTACTTTGAATTTTCCCCTAAGTATTATGTAAATAAAATTTCCTGTAAAAACCATCCGTAAGTCGAACAAGGTCAAATGTACAATCGGATGTGAGGTGTGAAATATAATTTTTTTTATTCTACTTGATAGCATATATATTTCATGCCGTTCCACCTCTGTTTTTTCGTTGTAAAGAAGCACTGACTGGAACCCAGCAGTTATTTTCTCCCGACATTGTTCTCGTTAAAAGCAATTAAAGGTTCATTAAATGAAAAGAGTTGGGAAGCCTTGAGCGAGAAAGCAGTGAGTGAATGTCGCAATCATTCGAGCGAGCAGTTCCTTCAGTGAAAGTGATTGAGCAGTTCAGTTGGTTCAATCCTGTTGATCTTCTTTCTATGTATATTTGGAACAACGCAACAAGAAGTTCTAGATATGATTGCATCCGTAAAAACACATTTTGCCTCATGTTTACATGACTTGGAAAGTTGGAAAATGCGTCACAGTAGTACTTCGTTATTAACGAAACAGAGTGAAACAATAGAGCGTGTTGTGTGATGTGTAGATGACTTTGTTTTCCATATTACGCCAAAGGCACAAACTTGTTGCAGATGATTCAAGCAGTAAGCATAAACCGCAGATTTGTCCATTAAATAGGCATCAAAGCGCGACGAATTCCCTTTTTAGCTCGGTTGGCTTCCTACGCAGCAAGATGGAAAACATGAAAATGGTTTCAATTATTTTTTATTCTGTTTGCTAATGTTGATGTTTTTCTGTTGTTTTCCTTGAAAAAGCTGTTGATACAGATCTAAAGTCATCTATAGTGTAGAACACTGAAAACAACCCAATTTTAAACCTTTTAATGTTATAAAAATCTCTTCTATCGTATTTGAACAACATATATAGTCTATGTACGAGAGTTATGTAGACTACATTTTGTAACTTATAGATATTTAATGGGTGAATTTTTTCTCGTTGTTTCCACATTTACTTACATTTAGTAAGAAATACTACGATTATGTATGTAACTATGAATGCTGCCCATTACAGGCCCGTTACATCCAAATAATATTATCATTAGCAAAGATTTAAAACAACACATGTACAGGATACGTTTTACTTTGTAGTTTGTGATATATTATTTGTCATCGTATGATCATTTTACTAACCTAACAAGCGTACTTCTGTCGTATCAATATGGCCGATATCTTTGCATTTCGTCCATCCATTACATAAGTCGTAATTGTGGGAAATCGTTGTTCAGTTTTATGCTTACCTTTTTCGGTCATGTCTTCGATGCTCATAAAATTGTCTTTATCATAGAAGCCCTATCTAATAAACCAACAACCCAATTTACACAATGAAAAGCGAATAAAGAATTTGTATAAAATCAACCCTACAATTTACTGATTAAATGATTTATTAAAGTATGTAGGTAGGTATATTAACCTATTTCGACACGTATGAAGTTTCCTGTTCTCAACCATTAATTTCTAATTTTTAAGTTACTAACATTCTTATGTCTGAAAACTATAGTATAACATGCTTGAAAGTGATAGCCTACACTAACGAAAAGGCTGAAAATTTGTGAGAACATTTAATATTTTATCTGTCAAGTTCACAAATGCCAATTTTTTTGCACATGTTGTACTTTTACGATTCCTTAAAGGCTTGATGAGTAAAATATTATCAAAGTTCAATACATCCAGCATTTTACTGGCTGTATGTGGTAAATTGAGGTTGCTTTGCAAGCGATTAGATGTTAAATCCTTTCGGTTATGTTCATACAAACAACTAGTACCTTATAATTATAACAAATGTATGTGTTGTATTGTTAGCTAATCTAAAACTTGTATCAAATTTCATGCTTGAGAACTCAGTAAAAGTACAATGAAGCCATGATCTTTTAGTTGATAGCATGCAATTAAACGATTGTATTATATATTTGAAACATAAATATGTAGCAGTCTACATGCCATACATCATTAATGAAAACAAGTTCTTAAACTAAAATTTTGCAAGGTAAGTAATTTTGATAAAAAGCTTCTTCAACAGAACTTTTCGATTCCAAATAATACACTACTAATATGATGCAAAGTACATCACTTCTGATATTTTCAACAACCATTTTAGCCATCTTTAGCCGTATCTAATAAGGTACTTTCGGATTCAAATATAGTTTTATAAATTTTTTAAAATTATGCATGTAGGTATACACATATATTCAGCCGTTAGTGTTAATAGCGTAGCTAATCATGTTTTATAGTACGGTCATGGTTTTCGCGATAGTCATTAAAACTGCAAAAAATGCTTAAGAAATCAGATGTACTTTCATTGAAAGTATTTATTTGCTCAAGTTTTTTGCTCTAAATGCCATGCTTGTAATTATTTTTATTGACCCAGACAGTCTCCTGAGATCAGTTACAAAATTTTACAAGGTTAGTCGTTTTACATTTGTACTTACTGCAAGCACTAAATTGAGAAGCTAAAGGAAGTAAAATGGTGTCAGTATCAACTTCAAGGTGTCAGTTTTTCAGTTCTGTTGAATTACCCGTTGCTCCCTAACTAATTGAAGTTTAGTTCGCCTTTTCACAATGGATATAATCTTAAGCCTAGCAATTGGCGTTGGACTTCATGAGACCATTGGTCCATTTGCATCTCTCTATTTTGGTGTGGCTAACATTCTGCCGGTTTTGTTGGCATTATTTTTTCACGCTGATCGGCTGGCAGAGTATAATCGGGATAAATACACATTCCCATTTAATGGTGCCAAATCAAAAGAACCAGAATACGATTTTATCGTAGGTAAAAACCGTTGTCAAACCACGAAAATAAACCCGCAGTTAAGTTTTTATACTTCATAATGAGACAGTAAAACATAAAATGTATTAACGTGTTTCTAGTTGGCGGTGGATCCGCTGGTTGTGTGGTAGCAAATAGGCTATCAAAGAACTACAAAGTATTACTAATTGAGCGAGGTGGAAACCCAAATCCATTGACGAC
>JAHZNG010000561.1:0-11127 GCA_027744375.1 Orchesellides sinensis
AACCATGTTGGTTCTTTAGCATTGGGTTTTTGAAGGGACCTCAGAAAGACTTCCTGCTCGGTTTTATTAGAATAAAGTAAATAGGGCAGTTGGATATACACGGAGAGAAGTAGTACAAGAATCGCTTTCAAAAGAAAAATGGAAATAAAAATTGGTTTCGCCTTTTCCCATTTCATTGCCAGAAAAGAGTGTATAACAGGATGAAGCAGAAGTTTGGCTTGGTTCTCGTCAATTAAGCATTTTATCTTGCACGTTTCAGGGCGATCTAATATTGCCTTTTGAGGTGTGTAATTTGACATCTCTTGGCTATCTTGAATCTGAATTTGTCTAGTTGGTTCTTCTAGCTTATCTTGACTGTCTACGAAATCTTGATTTGTGTAACAATTGCCTGCAAGCAATGATGGCGGGCAGGATGGTGCAACAAAGCTGTAGTTTACCCTAACTTTAGAATTCTGACTGGATTCGTTCTTATCATAACGCGTGACCTCAACAGCACTGTCAAATACGTTGGAAAGGATATCAGGTATTGTAGGGATGTTACGGAGAAGAAAAAACAAAGCGGTAGGTCCTCCATTGCATCTGAAATACACCAAATTGCGTTATGATTAGTCCTTTCCAAAAATCTAAAGATTGATTTTATTCTTACTTTAAGGAATAATCCGCCCCATTCATAAGCAGGATCTCAGCAGCTAACTCAGCTTCCAAGAAAGCAGCCATGTGAAGTGGGGTATAACCCTGGATATCTTTGTGGTTTACGTCACATCTTGCTTTAATAAGAATTTCCATACAATCAAGAGCATATCCTGATCGTCTTCAATAAAATAAAACAATGGAGTTCTCCCGTCAACACCTTTGGCGTCCACGTCAGCTCCGTTATCCACCAAAAGATTCACAATTTCCGAATAATAGGAAGATGACGCCCCAGCCACATGCAAAGCAGTAAGTCCTTTGGAATTCACAGCGTTCACATTAACGTTTCCTCTCTCCAAAAGAATTTTACAACATTCCACAGAATTCGGGTACTCCCCACATGCTGCCAAATGAAGAGGTGTTTCTTTAGTAAGACCCATGCATAAGTCAGGTTTTCCATTGTAATCTTCAATTAAAGTTTTCAAGATTTCTGGGGAGCCTCGAATGACGGCGGCGTGTATTGGTGTTTCTGAATACATCACTGTCGAGTTTTGACTTGCATTGTTAGCGAGTAACTGTTTGACCACGTCATGATGACCCCTGTGCACCGCCCAAAGAAGTGCAGTGCTGGGGATGGTGCCACCATTAAGTCTTGCATTGACGTCTGCATTGTTTTCAATAAGGAGATTCACAATGGGCAGTGAACCAATTGAAGCAGCGCACATTAAAGGTGTTACCTTTACATTTTCGTCCCATGCGTTTACATCGGCACCCGATTCAATTAACCACTGGGCTACTTTCATGTGGCCGTTTAAACATGCGTAATGTAATGGGGTACCCCCTTGATCATCTTGTCTATTTACAATATCCAGGTATTTGCTTGCACCTCCTGCGCTCAATTCCTTCAATAAGTCTTCATTTCCAGTTGTTGCAGCTTCCAAAAATTTTCCAAAAGTTATATCTTCTTCAGTAAAACCACTCCCAAGTATAGGATTGCTTTTTAAAGGAAATTCCATGTTATGCGTAAAGCTAAGCCATTCTGAAAATTCCCGATTTGCAAAATGACTTTTTGAAAAGGTTGGATCCATGCTAACTTCACTGTTTTTTACTCAACTCCAGTAAGAGTAAAATCACAATGCATGTTTCAGTAATCTGTAAAAGACTAAGATGCTTTTAAGATCACATTTGTCCTAGATTCTTTTAAGACATTGCTTTTTACTACTTGGCTCAAGTTTTTGTGTGCACCTTCAAATTATCAAGAAATGCTTGAAAAAAAGTTGATATTCAGTAAGATCAACTTTGTTATAAGATGCATTTACATGTAAAAGTCTTCTTCATCCACATTCCACGTGCAAGTAAATAGATTATGGAGTATTTCAGGTGAATACAAAAGCGTTTCGTGGAAAAACCTTGCGAATGTGTAACTAGATACATACGTCTCCAGCATTTAAACTAGAACAGGTCTTGCAGTAAATCTTTAAGACATTGCGCATTGATTCAATATCGTTTTTGTCTTCCAAATATATTCATAAAACATAATATTCATATGCAATTCAATTCACGGCAAAGAAAAAAAGTCATTATGATCGATTGCATTTTTTAAATGAGCATAATGCTACACTACATGTAATTTTGTATGTAGAGCTTACCTATCTATATGTAACTATAATTAAATGCATTATCAGAAACTAGAACAAAAATGGAAATCTAGGAACTGTTAATAAGCAAGAGTGAATATGTATCATGTTATAGCCAGCAGCTTATTGTCTTCAAGGTTAACTTGTCGAAGACAACCTCAGGTGAAATAGCAATGGTAGAGGTATGTATGATGTGGTCTCACAAACTCTTATAATAAAGACTAGAATATATACAGGTAGTTAAGGCCATTCAATATGGAAGCAAATGGGGAAAATTAAGAAATTCAAATATAAAAAATTGGAGTAGTATTCAAAACTTTTGAAAACTATGTTCTTTCAAATAGATACTAAACTAAACAACATAGTTTAAAAAATTCGAAATTTATTTCCAAATTTTAAATTATCGCAGAATCTAAATCTTTCCCGCTTTTCCATGATATACTCGCTTAACTATATCCATGAACATGAACCTTTTTTTGAACATTCGTACATTTCGGTTTTACAATAGTATGATTTTTTTTCTCTCTCAGAAAATGGGCGGATGGATAGGTCATTGTGTACATTGTAGCGTGTATATATAGCTATTTACATAATTATGACACTCACAAGTTGCAAGCAGGCAGATAAGGTGAAACTAATCTGTAGCCAAATGGTAAGAAATATGTTTTTATCCAAAAGCAATTTATTCTTAATTTCCTTAATATAAGCACAGACCAACCTAACAAAAACTCACACGACTAGATTGTTTTTAAATCGCTATCCAAATAAGTATTTAAATAAATAAGTAGGCATTTATTAGTCATTTGCATTGAGATATATAATACCGAAGAGATGATGCTGTTAACGATTTTAAAATTATTATTTAGTTCTCTCCTTGTCCAGCTTTTCCATAAGTATTGCAAGGGTATCCTGAATATCCTCCAATTTTTCTAGTAGGATCTTGTCCGATTTTGATTTTAACATTCCCCTTACTGCCCAAGACATCCTTCTGGTACTTTTTCTACTTTTTTCCTTGGTACTTGCACTGGTCACCTTTTGGTCTCCATCCACTGTTTTATTACGGTTGGCAGCTAATTCCACAAAGGCTCGCTTTAAACTCTCTTCCATTTTGGTATCTCTTGTGTCATATGGGTTCAACACTAGCGTTTTACTGAAAACAAGTGAAGTAGATAGTGAATGAGTACCTATTTAGCTAGTCTAAAGTTTGCGTAATAAATTTACTTGTATGACGGGAAAAGTTTGAAAAGAATGGAGTTGGAAAGAAAGGCATGCGTTTCGTCTCGAGCGTATTGAGCAGGATGGTTTGCTTTGTCAAGCGGTGCATAGACGCCTGTGCGTAAATACCCTGAAATACAAATTACTTACAGTGTTAGGTAGATATGATGAATGATTGAAGCGCAAGGAACCAGTGAACCAGTTAACGATTTATATGCATTTATTTTGTAAGGTATAAAGTATACTAAGTAGTTTACTACATAAAACTGTGAATACATACGAAGTATAAATGAAAACCAAGGTGGAACATGACGCTATACTACTAACTCCATTCCATTCACAATTTTCGACATCTTTAGGCATTTCAATGAAGCCAGCCAATACGAAGTGTAAATGAAAACCAAGGTGGAACATGACGCTATACTACTAACTCCATTCCATTCACAATTTTCGACATCTTTAGGCATTTCAATGAAGCCAGCCATGATAAGAACCAATTTAGGCATGGGTATGAATATCTTTGCAAAGTTGACTTTCTAAAGAAAATTGATAAGCGTGTAGGAGGAATATTAAGATAATGTATGTCATACATAAGTATGGGTATTAATATAATGCAAACTTTAATAATTATTAGCTTTACCTCTGGGAATAACAATGTGAAGGCTAGCCAAAATCCTGCAAACAAGCAGAAATGAGGGAGGACGAAAGTGAAGAAGTTATAGAGAACCTTAAAAAATATCCTGATTGACAAGCCAAAGGTTGGGAATCGTCCCATGTAAATCCATGGGTCTAGCCATGCAATGCATACTCCAGCCTGTAATTTAAAAAAAATACTTACAAAAAGGGTGTATATGTGATTTTTAATTATTAACAAATTAAGCCATACAGCTAGCATTGTGCTCTGGAAATTGTCATGGGTTCTTGTCCAGATACTTGGCCGACCATAGATCACCGTTACAGCGACTATTGCAGTAATCCAGGGTTCCAGTGAGAATAAATGTGCCTTTGGATACCGGATGGATTGAGCTAGTTCCATGCTTGTGTTGAATACACAAAGTATTGCTATAAAGGCATACAAACCGACAAACCATGCTGGTTCTTTATTGCGTACATCTTTTAATCCTGGATGAACTTTTACATTGTTGAGGAAGTAGGGCAGTTGGACGTATACTGACAAAAGCAGCACAAGAATCGCTTTTAGAAAGAAAATGGAGATGAAAATTGGTTTCGCCTTTTCCCATTTCATCGCCAGAAATGAATGTATTACAGGATGAAGTAGTAGCTTTGATTGGTTTTCGTCAATTAAGCATTTAATCTTGCACGTTTCAGGACGAATTGAGTATTGACGTGGTGCCATCTTAGATTCAAGAGATATCTTTTGATTAATGTGGTTCCAACCTTGTCTGTAAGGATTGTCTGGTCTTTCTAGCTTTTCCAGACTGCCCTCAAAAGCTTGATTTGTGTAGCAATTGTCTGTGAGCAATGAAGATACTCGAGTTGACGAGGGTACAACAAAACTGTAATTTACTTTAACTTTACAGTGCTGATTGGATTCGTTCTTAATATACTGTGTGACATCCACAGCACTGTCAAGTACACTGGAAATGATGTCGGGTGTTGTGGGGATCTTACGGAGGAGGAAAAACAAAGCAGTGTGTCCTCCATTATCTCTGAAATACACCAATTTACTTATGCATTCATAGTATTCTTTTACAAAAACCATTTAAAAGATAGATTTTATGTAACATATTATTTGTGATTACTTCAGGGAAAAGTCTGCCCCATTCATAAGCAACATTTCAGTAGCTAACTCAGCTTCCAAAAAAGTAGCCATGTGAAGAGGGGTATAACCCTTAATATCCCTGTGGTTCAGGTTACTTTTGGCTTTCATCAGAATTTCCAAACATTCAAGGGCATCCTGGTCATCATTAATAAAATGAAACAATGGTGTTCTCCCGTCTACCACTACTTTGGCGTCCACATCAGCTCCATTTTCCACCAAAAGACTCACAACTTCCGGATTAAAGGAAGACGACGCCCCAGCCACATGCAAAGCAGTTAGTCCTTTGGAGTTCACAGCGTTAACATTAACTATGTTCCCCTCTTCCAAAATGAGTCTACAACATTCCTCTGAATTCGGGTATTCCCCACACGCTACAAGATGGAGAGGGGTATCTTTTGTAACGCCCATGCACAAATCAGCCTTTCCACTGTAATTTGTAATTAAAGTCTTCAAAATCTGTGGGAAGCCTCGGATGACAGCAGCATGGATTGGTGTTTCTGAATTTGGCATTGTCATTGGTGAGGTTTGGCTTGCATTATAAGCAAGTAATTGTTTGACTACGTCATGATGACCTCTGTGTACCGCCCAGAGTAGCGGAGTGATTGCGGGGGTGTCAGAGTGAAATGTCGAATTGACATCTGCATTGTTTTCAATAAGGAGATTCACAATGGCCAGGGCCCCACTTGCAGCAGCACAAATTAAAGGAGTTACCTTTAAATTTGTGTCCCACTCGTTTACATTGGCACCTGATTTAATAAGCCACTGAGCTACGTTCTTGTGACCGCTTAAGGATGCATAATGTAATGGAGTAGCGCCTCTATTGTCATGTCTATTGACAATATCCAAATATTCACTTGCACATCTCCTTCCGTTGATTTCTTCCAATAAGTCTTCGTTCCCAGTAACTGCAGCTTCCGAAATTTTCTTAAAAAGTACATCTTCTTCAGTACAATAATTTTCTTCTTCACTAATAAAATTACTTATTAAGGGAAACTCTAGGTTGTGTGTATAGCAAAACCATTCCGAAAATTGAGATTGTGCAGAATAACAACTTGAGTACATCGAATCCATGATATCTTCACTGTTTGTATGCAACACCAGCTCGTACAAAATCACAATGCATATTGTATTGATTTGTAAACTATTACAGGTTATTTCAAAGACATGAGTTTTTCAAGGTAAGATTTCGTGTGCACCGCAAAATTATAAGAAAATCCTATAAAAACTTGTTTACTCTTATTTACCAAAACCAACTTTGTAACAATAACAAGTCTTGCAGCAGGGAGATCTTCAAAACAAGCAATCTGATCTTATATTATTATCGAATGTGTGTAATTAATTGACTCCTTGGCTTACCTGCATCCCAAAAATAATCATAAAATTCAAGCCACAGCAGAGAAAAACAAATTCATGCTCTTACATATATCTTTTTACATTTAGATAAGTATGGTCCTCCACTAATAATGACTGTAACAACTGATCAAGTTTATTAAGTACACCTAATGTTATCATGCTGCAACGTACATGCATTTAATTTAATCTAGTATTGAAGAATTGCATGTCGCATGAGAAAACAAAATAATATACAATGGGAAGCAAACACTAAATATTTTTTTACAATATGAATTCTGAATAGGTCACCTGTATGAATTTTGTTTTAATTCCAAAGAGTATTTAATTTAATAAAAACCCATAATAATCTTAATCTTGCTGGATTATTTACAATGTTTTAAAGTTAAAATGTTACATTCCATTCTTTTCAAGCTTTTCCATAATCTTTGCTAAAGTATCCATGATAGCATTTAACTTTTGTTGCAAATCCTTATCCGATTTTGATTTCATAAACCCTTTCACTGCTGACGATAACTTTTTACTTTTAGCATTATTAGACTCTTTTTCATCCATTGTTTCTGTTTTGTTACGAGAGGAACTCAAGTCTACAAAAGCTCGTTTTAATTCATTGTCCACTTTCGTGTCCCTCGCATCATACGGCTTGAATACTAAAGTTTTACTAGAAACAACACCAAAATGGGCGTATTAGTTATAAAATCATTATTGACAACTCATATTAACAAATAACTTACGAAACATTATCCTACCTGGAAGAATGGAATAGCTTAACGTAACGAGAAATAAACCGTGTCGGAAACAAAAATGAGCATCTTGTCGATTTCCCGGAGAAATTAGATTCTAGCGTGTTGAGAAGAATGGTTTGCTTAGTCAAGCGATGCATGGACGCCTCTGCGTATATACCCTGAAACATTAATGAACATCCTCTGTGATAGATAGTAGGTTCCTGTAATATTTGCATTAAACAAATGAAATTACTAACCTGAATGTCATTAACAGCCAAACCAATAAGTAAATTGGAGAGAACAATGGACACCGTGAAAATATACGCAGTATAAGTGTATGTCATAATGGAACAAGCTACACTGCTGCGATATCCACTCCATGAACAGGAAATGGCGTCACTTGGTATGGTAATGTCACCAGCCATAACCCGAACGGCTTTGGACATGGTTAGAAATACGTTTGTAAACTCGCCATTCTGGAATGTATCCAAATCATCCTTTTAAACTACTCAAATCAGTCTGGGAGCATACGTATGCTTTTTTAACTAAATGCTAAAAAATTGAATATTACCGTTGGAAATAATATAGTGAAGGCTAATACGAATCCTGCAAAAAGACAGAAATGTGGCAGGATGAAAGTCAAGAAGTTGTAAAGAACCTTGAAGAAAATTCTGATGGATAATCCAAAGGTTGGAAATGGCGTCACTTGGTATGGTAATGTCACCAGCCATGACCCTAACGGCTTTGGACATGGTTAGAAATACGTTTGTAAACTCGCCATTCTGGAATGTAGCAAAATCATCCTTTTAAACTACTCAAATCAGTCTAGGGCCATACGCATGCTTTTTTAACTAAAATACTAAAAATTGAATATTACCGTTGGAAATAGTATAGTGAAGGCTAATACGAATCCTGCAAATAGACAGAAATGTGGCAGGATGAAAGTCAAGAAGTTGTAAAGAACCTTGAAGAAAATTCTGATGGATAATCCAAAGGTTGGAAATCTCCCCATGTAAATCCAAGGGTCTAACCAAGCAATGCATATGCCAGCGGCAATCATGGATCGTTGTAAGTCATCCTCAGGTCTTCCCCAGATTCTTGGTCGTACATAAATTATCATTACAGCGACCACTAGGGCTATCCAGGGTTCTAACGAGAACAAATGGGATTTTGGGGAGCGGATCATTTGGGCTGACTCCATGACGGCGTTTAGTACGCAGAATACTACAACTACGACATACATCGCGATAAACCATCCAGGTTCTATATCACCCTCACTTATAGGTAGTAAATACGGCAGTTGAACGTATATTGTTAGAAGTAGGATAAGTATCGCTTTAAAAAAGAAAATGGATAAAAAGATGGGTAACGCGTTTCGCCACTTCATTACCAGAAATGAGTGGACCACTGGATGAAGCAGTAACTCGCCTTGTTTTTCTTCAATGAGACATTTAATCTTGCCCGTTTCTGGACGATCTTTAATGGGAGCTGGTTTATCATCTTGTGTTATATTTCTGAGGGATGACGCCATATCTTTTGCTTTAAAAACCTTCCCTGGTTTTCGGATTAGGCTGCTGCTGTCACTATCAGAACTAGCTTGGGTGTTGTAAGACAAAGTGGATGAGGAGGAGACAACGCATCTGTAGTTCACTTTAACTTTGCAATTTTGACTGGATTCGTGCTTGTCGTAACGGGTCAAGGTCACAGCGTTATCAAATACGTTAGAGAGTATGGCTGGGGTGTTGGGGATCTTGCGGAGGAGGAAGGATAACGCGGAGGCTCCACCTTCAACTCTAAAATACATTTAATTATTCTCTCTTCTTATGGTATATAACCAACTTACAGTTTATTGTGGAACTTACTTCATGGAATAGTCAGCCCCATGCATAAGTAACATTTCAGCCGCTCCAGGAGCTTCTTTAAAGGCAGCAATAACAAGAGGATTATATCCATTTTTATCCTTGTAATTCACTTCGCATTTAGCCTTCAATAGGATTTCCATGCATTTCAGTGCATCTTCGTCATCGTCAATGTAATGAAACAAGGGTGTTTTCCCTTCATTATCTAAGGCGTCTACATATGCCTTGTTACTAACCAAAAGAGCTACAATATCCTTATTATAACAACATAAAACCCCATTTAAATGTAGAGGCGTCTGGCCCAACGTGTTCACAACGTTTACATTTGCATCTCCCTTATCCAGTAGGATTTTACAGCATTCAAGGGAATTCGGGTATTCCCCCGACGCCGCAAGATGTAACGGTCTTTGCTTAGAAATTTGACCCATGCACAAGTCAGTCTTTCCTTTGAACTCTATTAAAATCTCAAGAATTTCCGGAAAGCCTTGGGTGACAGCGGCATGAATTGGCGTTTCAGAATACATTACCATTGAGTTTTGGCTAGCATTGTGAATAAGTAATTCTTTTACCACGTCCTTGTGTCCTTTACGGACTGCCCAGAGTAGGGCAGACCTAGTTGAAGACAATTCTAACCCCGCATTTATATCTGCACCATTTTGCAAAAGAATCTTGAGAGTTTGAAGGTGGCCATTGGAGGCAGCACACATTAGCGGGGTTACCTTTTTGCTTTTGTCCCACACATTGACATCAGCTCCTATATAAAAATTACTTTTACACTCCACCTTAATAATCATGATTATTGATTTAGAGTGATTTACCATTTTTTATGAGAAACTCTACAACATTTAAAAATCCATTTAGAGCCGCATAATGCAATGGGGTAGCCCCTTCATATCCACTTTCTGATTTATTAACAACATCAGGAAACTTTACAATCTTATATATAATTTCCTGAAGAATATCTTCATTTCCAGTTGTCGCTGCTTCTAAAAGCTTATAAAAGAGAGTTGCTTCTTCACCGCCGTCTTGAACTCCTACACCTCCAGCAATAACGGGAGTTCCTTGTAATGGAAATCCCTCATTGTTAGTTTCAGTGTCCAGTAAAGACATTCTCCCGTTCATCGTAGAACAGCTTGGGTAAGGATCCATTCCGTATTTGAAGAGAACTTTGCAGCTCTTTACTTTCAACAAACATTAATTGGTCCGTAGGCGATTAGTCTTTCGAAGGTCCGATTGCAGATTAAAATTTATAAAAAAAAATCATTAATTATTATGAATGAATCCTTTTCATTCCACCGGACGTATTTGCATGGTTATGTCTATAATAAACCACCAGACGAACAGTATATGTGGGTATTACGGTTATCAAAAACATACTACATCCGAAGCATACAATTGAACCATTCAGCATCAGCAAATTCAAAAAGGATGTTTGTGGTTTCCGGTAACTCCGCTCCGCTCTCAATATACATATGTATTACATATGGAAAATTCAATCAACTTTAATTCATGTATTGTAAGCTTTTATTAGCATATATTATGCTTATTATATAGGGATTCCCATTTGGTTGAGAATTTCCAAATGCATAGACATAATGAGGAAAGTTAAGATATTTGGTCTGCATAAAAAACTACTTCGATTATTGTCTGGTCATTAGTTATCCTTTCAATACAAAATTATTTTTTAAGCAGTCCTATTTAGAAAAAATTTAAACTCTCTGGGGAATATTTAAGTACTCAATGAAGTAAGTCTACTTAACCTGTTGAAATTTCGCTACAGTTAGTCAAAATATATAAGGTATATTGGCGTTTTCGTATTACAGAGTTCAGATTTTAGTAAAAGATTTGAATTATGAAGATGACACTACGGTACTTCGCCACACTACTAAATAGCCTTAAGTATGTTACTGTTGCATGAATTAAATACT
>JAHZNG010000562.1:0-10991 GCA_027744375.1 Orchesellides sinensis
CTTATTTTAACTGGTCATTAACAGCAGGATAGAAGGACAAGATTGAAGACTTTGCCGTTGTTATACTGGCTGATGAATTGTAATATTTGCAGATGCAGTCAAAATTTTACGGCTATATACTGCATAACTTATCAACGTACGTTTGGATAGTTTCATGAAGAAACATAATGTGAGATACCTACATGATTAAAATTAAAATATACCAACACACACACACATAATCACACACACTTTTTTGATTGTTCACACAAGCCTCACCAGTGTGCTTCCTTTTGTCAAGGGCTATCTGACCCTTTCCATTTCTGTGTAAATTAGTAAATACCACGAATCACATAATAATATGTATATCAACTGTTAATGTATATTTTAGTAATGGTCTATTCCATTTTTCCTTATTGTGTGAGCAATTGTGAGATAGATATCCAGCATTGCATACAGAAATTTATTTTATTGTGTTGTACATCTAAACATACAAAAATCTATGATCCGAATTGTACACAATAATCAAAATCATCGTGGCTGTATGTATACCCTTTACGTATATGTTTTTGAGTTTTGTCAATAGTCAATATACAGTACAACTTTCAAAAGGAAACTATTCATTTCAGCTCATTAAGCATCGGTTAAAGCAAAATGCTTTTCTAAATATCGAAATAAGTACTTACTTTAAATCATGAATGTATCGGAATTCTATCAATATCCTTTACCTGTCCAACTGTTGCATACCATGAGTTTTTATGGGCTAAACATTCCACACAGAAAAATAAATGGTTCCCAGACGTATGGCTATTCACATCAAAAGATTACTGAATAATTTAGTAAGCAACATGCTCGTAAGAACATTTCCCATTTACCTTTTCTACTTTGACTTCCCTATCCTTTGATATTGGCAGCCCAAATCAATTTTCCACTATTGAGCCTTTGTGGTTGCGTAAGAGCTGATATAAACTCTGCCCAACTCTTATCGTTTCTCTATGTCACAAAAAATGTGGAGGGCAGAACCCACAATAATAGATCATGGACGAATCGATGTCAACTGATGCCATTATTCTCGAATGGCTGGTTACTGAAGGCTAAAATAGAATAGGCTTTTTAACAAATAACTTAAAATTGGGATAATTTTAAGATTCTCTCATTTATAAAATCCGTTTGCGAGATTTGTACTTTACGCCATATTATGTTTAAATATTTGTCAACCAAAATCCATCTCAAAGAAGGTTAGTGTGGTGAAAATGAGGAAAGGAAGACATGCTTGAGATTGAGTGTGGTTAACCTCTTCAATCCTACAAAATGGTAGATGTATAAGGCGATAGATATGGAAGTTATAGGTGTGGAGTTAAGGAAGGCGATNGGTTAACCTCTTCAATCCTACAAAATGGTAGATGTATAAGGCGATAGATATGGAAGTTATAGGTGTGGAGTTAAGGAAGGCGATGATTCATTCATGGACAATCCGTAAAATTACTCGCCTCAAAATTCAGTTGATTTCTATGCCTAAATTTAAAAGATGGATTTAAAAAGCTTAAAATTACTGTGCATATATAACAATAACAATATTAGCGAACTCAGTTTATGATTTCACATAACAAATCGCAAATATATGTACGTTGGTACATGTACGTAAGGTTGATTGATTATGCCTTGCGAAGAAGAACAATATTTTTTAACTGATCTTATTCGCTTGATCAAGAAATTGCATCTCATTTCAAACTAAATACTTGAGTTTATGACATAAATCAAGTATAAAATTGACTATGTTGCGAGCTGCAACATTTGACTGTTTTTTAAGGCCCGCAATATTTGTCATGACTTTTTGAAATAGGAGTCTTAAAACTTACGAAAGTATAGTTTGGATTTTTTATTGTATTAGTAATACCGAGGTTTAATCTTGGGTTTTTTAATCGTAGGAAATTTTACAAAAATGTTTCTCAAGAGATCTTTTTGGTATCACAAAAATACAAAGTCACAAAAAATATTTTCAACATCATTAAGGTATCAGACAGTTTCAACAAAAAATAGCATTTGAATGTCAGTATACGAGTAGGATCTATACAAAATTCGTGTCATTTGAAGTTTTGTACATGAAAATAATACTAAATTAAGCAAATTATTTTGAAAATGCTTAATTAATTGATGCAAACTTGACTAGTAAATCTGCATTTTAGCGACTAATTATAGGAAAGCATGCACCACTTGGACCAGGTTGTGCAGCTCTATTTGCATAGTCCCTATAATACATGGGTGAAGCAGCTTGAGCCAACGGGACACTTTCCCGACATTCCTCCAAAAATATCCTTAGTGGCCAAATAAGGTAAATCTTGAATACAACGGCGAAACCGGTTACGTATGTGAACACAGTTAGTATTGGAGCCAAAGCCATGTATGCGATGAAGACTGCGATTTCAATGGCAAGCAGGCAAAAGTAGATCCACTGCCAGTTCCTTGCACGACGATAACTCATCTGAAATTAATGATAATCGATGAGCACACTTAAGTTTACTCCCCAAATGTATAATTTACACTTTATGACCAAAACATAGCATACGATTTCTACGACATAAATAACTCTGTCACAGTCAATAAGTTCTTACCCGTACGACTGCCTTGTACAAATCGAATCCAGCGAAAAACTGTAGCGTAGCCTGGAGGCAATGGATAGGAAGTATTACACACTGGTACATGTCTGTGAATCCAAACAAAAGAATTTAGCACCATTAAAGGATTGTAACAAAGATGTTGTAAGCAATGTTGATACATTTTGGATATCAAACTCTTACTTATATCTTCAGTAGAATCCTCTGGGACATTGATCACTGTCTGAAATACGGCTGCATCCAACATCATTTGTGCGTCAATCAGTAACTTCAATAGAACAACAATTTGTTGTGTATTATTGAGCACATTTAGGATATAAAAATTATTGACAACATATTAAGAATTTGGTTTTGATAAAAACAAATGAATGCTTAAAATAATTGTTACGGGCGGTTCGGTAAATATTTAGGTGAATAAACAGGAAGAGAATTTTCTTTTAATTTCTTACCATATAAATGATCGTATAGTATTCCAAGCAGGGAGTAGATTCTCTACCAAAAAGGGGGAGGAACCGGATCATTGTAAATAATTTTATAGGAAACTTTGTTTTAAAATCGTAAGTTTATAGGCTAATTGGTACAAAAACAGAATTTTAACGTTCAAAGTTTTTATGATACTATGTCGCACTTTCTTAATGACTTGGCATTTTTCCAATGATAAAAAGTAAACAGGGATAAGGATGCAAGCAGACTGTTGGTAGAAAACTATTAAGTGATATTCTTCCCTTGAGACATCTCATCCAGTCATTTTCATAATACAAACATGAAATATTCTTAAACTAATTTACTTAGTGCATGGTACATACATACTTGTTTCAAGAAATATATAGCAGCTTAAAAAGATAAGAAATGTTTCTTCCTTCATGGACGTACTATACAATTTGTTTTCTCCGTGTAGAAAATATCCAAATGCTGAAAACTCATGTTATTCTATAAAACTGCATTGATGCCTTAAAAAACTAAAATGTGTTCAGCATTCAAGTACGTTTCGAAATCCTCGTATGCATATTGGCAAACATAAAAACATGACTTGAAGATCGAATGAGATGCATTTTAATGCCAAATATATGCATGGTCTAAATGTAAACCTAAATTATTATATATGAGGGAAGAGTAGTAGCTCCTATGAACAATTTGTCCTTGAATAATTATTAGCATTGCTGTGAAATCCGTTTGTAATGCTCGGCTCATGGGTTTCAAAATAGCCGGAGTAATGCAGTGTTAAAGAACTGACACATTCATCACAAATGCAAAAAAAAACATTAGTTAATTTTTGTTTTGTTGAGAATGTAGGCCTATTGGCACTGAGCAGGGGTTTGTACTCTGCGCTAAGCTGTTGTAAATATACTCTTACTTTTTAAAATTTGTTCTGTAATCTGTATAACAAAAAGGAAGCATGTTTTTCAATCACCAAATCAGATTTATTGTAATGCATAAAAATAGCCGGAGTAATGCAGTGGTAAAGAACTGACACATTTATCACAAATGCAAAAAAAAAACATTAGTTAATTTTTGTTTTGTTGAGAATGTAGGCCTATTGGCACTGAGCAGGGGTTTGTACTCTGCGCTAAGCTATTGTAAATATACTCTTACTTTTTAAAATTTGTTCTGTAATCTGTATAACAAAAAGGAAGCATGTTTTTCAATCACCAAATCAGATTTACTGTAATGCATGTAGACACAAAAGGCTTATAATTTGCTTGATAAAGTGATAACAGGGCATGACAAACATGTAGGGATTAACCTTCCGAATTCAGCATTTCATTTCGTAAATGATTTTATATCTATAGAGTACATTATGAACAAAGATGGGTGGATACTGGATACGGCGTTCTTAGATAGATATATATTCACATCTGAATGATCATTAAGCATCTAAATCTACTACTGATAACCGCAGCCATATCCAGAATAGGTATTTACCTGGAATATTTGCAATGCAAAGCACAGTCAACTTTTAATGCAAAATGCTACCTTGATATTCAGCTGTAGTCATTAAATACAACAATCATTCGTAAAATTAACATACATTGGTAAATCGATAGTATTTTCATTGAATCGTCGTGTCACTCTGTTCTGTTGTAGTATATTATAAACCCTTGTTTTGTAGTATTATTACAGAGCAATTTTTCATTTTTAATTCCGTTCCATATGTCCTTTATATTTTGACGTCTGACATTTCCACCAAGTTTCTCATCAGAGCTTATAAAATATGCAAAGCAACACAGGACCCTCAATTTTCGAACTTGTCGAGAGGACCAAGAAGTTTATCCGATTTGAGTTGGTAAGATATTCTTACTTCAGTAATATTAATGATATTAAATGGATTTCTGTTTGGGCCTGATTGTAAGATTTCCATTTTCTGTAAGATGGGAATAACGAAGTTTGTGAGTTAGAATAGAATGCATAGCTTGGATAACACGAACACAAAGAAAATCTGTAGCATGTTTTAGCTACGTTCATCTTTAATAATATCTTTCTGTCTCTACTCCTACTTTCTCAAGGCTCATGCGGGATTCGCTGTAGCAATATTTTTTGGGATTTTTCTGATCCTTCAGCCATGGAACTACCACTTAAACAGTTCAGAAGGTACGTAAAAGACCTGCATAGGTACTTTATTTTGTCCAATTCAGATATTCCTAATACGGGAACGGACGTCATTAATGTTTTGGTGATTTTAAAATGCAAGTTTCGATGACTTTACAAAAAGAACCGTGTGTGTTTTGATTTATTTATTGAAGACCGACCATACTGGATGGTTGGACCTCCTTTAATCTACTTCATGCTGGACCTACTGTTAGCGCTAATGCTTTACTTTGGCATGCTAAATGAGGTATTAAAAGCAGATAAATATTGAATAGCCAAGTTTACAATGAAGCTTAATTTTTAAAGTTTTGATGGAACGAAGAAATGATAGCTTTTTCTTTTGCTAATACGTATTATTTAGCTTCGTCCGAAGACATGCAAACTGTGGATGTTGTTCCAAGTCTTGAACCTGGTTCAGCTCACGCTTCTGGGATTCTTTATGATTTGGGAAATTGAGTTTGTCGACTACAGCTACCTAAAGCTTATTGCTGCCCTGGTTGTGTTATACATATACAAGGCGTATAGAATTTCTATAATGCAGAGGCTAGTATTAGGCATGAATGCTCGTTGCTCCATTGGTTCCAATAATAACAACAACAACGATGCTATAACTTCCAGCCACCGAGTATTCAGTGAGCAAATGATACAACCTAGTTTTACGATTTCCGTGCAACAGCCTGAAGCTACCTTGGATGGAAATGTCAAGCAGGAAAGTTCAGCATGATATCCTCCACACGGTAAATGTTTAATGAAGCACGTGATGAAGCAATATTCTGACCGTTGGTGGTGAAAGGTCGAATGAAATTGTTGTTAATTTGCCCTTAAAAATAGTGCCTAGTTTGAAATTGAGACGAATGAAACAAAACGCTTAGTTTTTTCTTTTCTTATTATTACTAACAATAAATCTGTGATATCTCTATCTTTTTATGTATAACATATTTAAATAAATAAAATACGCTTCTTTTGTATTAGCTAAATTAGCATTATTTGTTTCTTTAAGGACCCAAATAAAACTACATATTTAGAAGCAGAAAACAAGAATTGTTTTAAAGCTCATGCAAATAAATAAAAATATCCAGGGCAGTCCTTGTATTTTGGCTCCAATTGAATGCACCATTGAGACAATACTTTTTTCGTTTACAGCGACCACAGTGCTTGGATCTTCTTAATATTATTCTGTATGACATACATTTTTCTTTTCATACAGTATTGGCTCATATACAGAATTTTTATGCTTGACTGCTGATTTCTTTCTGGATTAAAGTCAAATGATACAGTGAGCTTGCTAAATAAGAGCTGCCACTGACACAAAAGAATCATGTTCTTTTTCCTGCCACTAGGAACATGCCAATACTGTGATGTTACTAGAGAAAAGAGAAAGCGGACGTTATGTTTTTTGTAATGTTTCTTTGCTATAACACATAACAACACAGAAAGTTATGCGTTCTACATGCTCTTACATTCCGTGATTTTTGATGCTTTCACTTTATGTATCTCTATATATAGGACATTCGTACAAAACTTTGTACACGTTACACATTCCTCTACATATACGTTTTGTTACTTGCTTTTGCTCCTACTTTTCCTTCTACATACATGCTTTCCTTCCACCCGCATCAAGTTTTAGTGAGATTTATACAAGCAGGCATTTACGCAACTCGTTCGACACAGTTATACTATATTCATAGCTTGACGCGAAACTTTCTGCTGCACTTAAGGCTTGTGTAGACCTTGAAGTTATCGATCGATTGCAGAGAGGCTCTCTCGTTTGGATAATATTATGCCCAACAATATATATGCAAAGAATAAAGAAAACTCTCCCTCTTCCTTTGCTTTCTCTCTGTCTTCTAACATAAAAGGGGAGAGAGAAAGAAATAGCTCTACAGTGTTTCACAAAAGTATATTGTACACACATACTCATGAAAGGAGCTGGCTCTTCAGCTTGGAAACTTTCCCAGGGCTCAAAGATATGAAAATTTTTACTCTTTCCAACAATTTTTTTGTCCCAGACTAAACAGTAAAACATATTGTATTGGACTATTTTCATCACCCCAAGCAAACATGGTTCATTCCACCGTTGTCTTCCTTGCCGCAAAGGCCGTGGTTGTCGTATCTTTCTAGTTTCTTCGCTAATCCTCCACAGAGCTACTAATCACATTATAAATATACGTACATTACACATTTAATTGTTCGTCTCGTCGTATTTATATATATTCCACGTTCTACCATACTACCAGTGTAACATATTGGGATCGCTCATTTCATTCTCTTTCATTAAAAACACAAATTCTTGTGCTAAATAAAAAACGACTTTGCCATCATGTCTATGTTAATGACAACCCGTCTTCTACAGGCACCTGGTCCTTTCGTCAACTGCCACATTCGATGTAACAACAAGCGATACTATTATCCCGGTGATACGGTATCTGGTCAAGTGATTATTAATCCCACTGAAACTGTTTACTGTCATGGTAAGTCACTTTCACCTCCACTCACATTCCCTGGTGCATTCTCAATAGGTGCTTTTATGTGAATAATGCTTATAAATATTTCTTAAGGTACAAAAATGCACGCATTCACCAAAATTCCTTCACACCGTTTTTTCTCGCATGTCACGAATGATCTTTTGTGGCATGTATTGTATAGTATCATTAGTTTGTATGAAGTGCTATGCATCAAATAGATATCAATTCCATGTCATGGTTGCTTATTCTTATCTCAGGAATGTACGTGGCATTTGAGGGAAAAGCTGTGGTCACTTTTAAGACGTTGGGGGAAATCAGGAACAAAACAGAGGATATTTGTAAGATAGACAGCTACATCTTGGGGAAAAATATACGTAAGTTTACTAACCCTTTTTGCAGCAAATTCATTGTAGGAAGATTTTTACAAGGTTATACAGATTCCGTTTTTTTATAATCATATTATAAAACAATGTATGCATATCTTTTATTGTAGCTCACGCCGGTTTGAAGAAAATGCTGGTGCAAGCCCAAGAGTTCAACTTCTCCTTCGAGTTGCCTTTAGATTTACCGTCCTCATTTAATGGCAAACTGGGAGTAAATCAATTTTCAAGTAGTCGTGTATCTAGTCAGATCAGACACTTATCATGTGAAGCAGACAGAGAAGACAATAAAAGTGCGCGGAACCCTTGATCTGCACGAATATCCGGAGTCATTTAAATCTGTCACTTACCATGCCCCATGTAGAAGACCTCCTCTAGCATGCACGCTTCAGCTGAACAAAGGAGGCTTTTTACCTTGTGAAAAAATTACTTTCACTATTGAGCTATTTAATCCGGAGGAAGTTGAAATTGAAGGATTGACATTGACATTCTTAAAGGTTAGAGAGCAACAATAAAACTGTATCTTTGTTATGATGACAAACAAACACAAAAATGTTTAATACAATTTGTATAATATTGGTTCTCCCTAGAAAGTAACATACAAAGTTCGTGAAACCAAATCTGCAAAAGCGACCGTTGCTTTTATAAACAAGAATTCTATGGACGAAGTAACTCCAACAATTTGGTCAGGCACAATACCTGTCCCAAAGGATCTCCAGCCTACACAATTCGGAGCTCCCATTGAAATAATAGATTTAGTATATGCTATCCAGGTTACAATTGCATTTTTATAAAATTTATGAATGAAAGCTTTGTTATTTATAGAATCTAAATGTTACATAATATGTATTCATCTTCATTGTTTATTTCTCCATTTGCAGCTTGAAGTCACGGGGCGCGATATAACTCTGTGCAAAGGCGAGGTTCCAATAATAATCGGAGGATTTACAAAGTTAACTGCTCCTCCCCAGCCGGACATGCCTGATAAAGATTCAGACAAATCCGTTCCTACAAGACCAGGTTCTCCTGGGAATGACGAAAAGGACATGGATAACGTTGGTAAGAACTAAACTATCACTATACAGAAAGGAGATATCGAAAATTAATATTTTAAAACTATTCCCACAATCACGCTTTATTTTCGTATTCACATAGTTTCAACCTCACGACGGGGATCTTCTTCTGACCTCCCAGATTTATCTGCAGCATTTTCACTACTTACTTTCTTGCCACTCTCAAAGTCCATCTCGATGGAGAATTTGAAAAACAGTGGAAGAACTGGAAAAGGGAAGGAAGTTTGAGTCGCACGTGAAGTATATTTTATTCAGTAACACCCTCTTATAGCTACATTCACCATCATGAGCATCACTCATAAATCAAAGCAAAAACATCCAACTCACATTTATGCAATGTAATACATACATAATACATAACTCATCATTCACGCATGGCGCACTTTATTTTCTACCAAAACGGACTACTGCAAAGAATGAATCGATTTACAAATTGCAAATGAATGATATTACATAAATGAGGATAACAATTAACTCACACGGTTCAATATTTAATTATTATATTAACCCGAAACATATATTTATCAAAGAGCCATTTTCTTTCGTTCTGACAAAATATAGCCCATCACCATCATCGGCCTTCTACAAGTCGTCTTTATATGCCCCTTGCTTTTTGACCATGTTAGCACTGACATAGGTATATAGAAATACTTTCACCAAGAACTTCCGTACAGTGCAGTGTTTAGAAAGAACGTATCAGCAATCAGCAGCAGATCAATGAGCTATGCGTTTAATATGGTTATCAATATCAACATCTTAATATGAGCCAGAATAGTAGGTCAGGTCAGTCAGTGTGAACCAATAAGATGCACCAACTTCGCAAAATAGTAATCTGACTGGAATATTACTAGCTGCCATATCCACGTACAAAAATATCTCACATACTAACTTATCAGTTTTCTGCCAAGCAAAAACTAATAAGCCATTTCAGTTGTAACCAATAATACTCATGACTAATAATATCAAGTACTCAACCATATAACAGTTCCACAAAAATCTCGGCAGCAAGTAGGTACTTTTAAGAACAATGATTTGAGCTCCCACGTATCTAACGACCTTGACTCAATTAAAGAACTTTTAATTAATCAAATTGCCGAGGTTCCAATATGATTTAGATCCTACATATAATTTCGAACGTGCAATATGCCAAAATACCTTTACACAATGAGCAAAGAAACGTAATATTTGTGATGAGTAATTTACGATATCGTTTCCACTATGTCTTCATTGTTATATATAATTACCTCAAAACAGAGCTGATACTTTGTAATATGATGGGAAAGTACATGTACATAAATACTGTGTAATTTCAAGGGAGAAATGTTATTACAGAGTAAAAATCTTATGCTCGTCATTTTAATACGGTTTCAGTGAACGATTTAATTAGGTCGAACGCAAGAGTATTATAAAATTAAAAGAAAATCTTATATTGAAACACGAAGGCATGAATGTGATTGTTCGACTGTTAGTAATTCGTTTCCTTACTATCTTACGTATGTACATATATTTACTTTCTTAGTTCAGCTAATACTATAGTTTACGCATTGTAAATATATAACACACTGTTGCTTATACAATACAAAATTTCTGCCTGTTTTATTGCATATCAATTAAAAATAAAAATTATTATCAACTAAATAAAACTAAACCGTTTAGAGATAGAAGTTTAACCGAACAATGCTTAATAAAACTAGAAATGCAAAATGCATAATATGGAATTTTGCTGATTAGAGGTAGCAAGCCAGGCAAAGTTATTTGGTGCTATATTGAAACTAGCTCTTAGTACTGTAAATGGCTCTTAGTAGATGTAAATACAAAGCAATGCAGATTGTAACGCAATTAAATTCAAATTGGTAGTGATATTCTCAACAACAATAATAATAATAGACTAAA
>JAHZNG010000563.1:0-13580 GCA_027744375.1 Orchesellides sinensis
AGCTTGATTCCTCCCAACTCGTATAATGTAAGAAAATTAATGTTTCTTTCATTTAAGGTAACCATCAGGGTTGGCTCAAAGCTGTCTTAACCTCTTAATTACACACCGAAGTGATTGAGTGAACATGCAGGCAACCTGTTATACATTTTGTAGCCACAAAAAGACATTACTCACATATCACGCACAGTAATCCGTCAAATCCCGTGTTGGTGTTGGGTTGAACGTGGGGAAAAGCCGCAAAAGTCGTTACAAAGCTAAAGACAGAAGAAAGAAGAGTGTGTGGTTTTTCTCACTCAATGTGAAAGTGTAAACGCGTCCCGTTTTCTTACATACTTTTTCCCATTCATTTTCGCTTTTCTACTCTCCCTCTAATTTTCCAAACTAGAATGAATCTTAAATGCATTGGAAAATTTTGTCTGGAAATTTCCTTGTAAAATACTATATTATTGCTTTGGGCAGTATAGAAATATGAGATGTAGAGAATACTAAAGAAGAAACGTAAAGATGGAAAAGTAGAGTAAAGAAAAGTTTCTCATTAAAAAGTAGATGCAATCCAGAGCTATGCTGAGAAAGTTCATAAAACGTAATGTAATGAAATGAATGCATTTTATTATTACGATAAGATGTGACCGACCAATCCACTGAATAAAGACTTGGTCTCTTATCAATGAAACCGTGCCTACACTCTTCATTTCCTTTTCTCTTCATTAAAAGTATATATATTTCGATCCTTATGATCATATCTCTATTATATATCGTTCCCCATCCCATCGCACATTATTTTTTATCTAAACTCTCCCATTTTACTGCTTTCTTCATCATTATAATGATCACGGCCATCACGATGATCCTTATAATTAGCTATGTATTTGGGGGTGCATGCCCAGCTATTTTATTATTGTGACAGGATTATGACAGCTCACTGCTCTACACTAAAATGGGGCAAGGAAATGGTATATTCTTTACACAATGTATTGCCTCCAGTTCCAAGAAGCTTTCTATTTTGTGTCAAAAAGACAAGGAAAATGTTTCGTGATGATTAAGACAGGCGGAAGAAGAAAAAACTCCCTTAGGGCATAGTGGTAAGGTTCCTTCCTTTTGTTTAGTTGGGGCTGGTGAGAAATTTCTTAATGAATGAGTGAGTAAATGAAAGTACAAAAGAAAAGTTGGTCGGCTTTTGTATTCCATACTTCCCTTTTTTCAGTATAAATCTTATGATAGATATAGCATTGCCATTTAGTGTGTTGGATTCTTTCCATGTATTTCATGCATATGAGAACTAGATGCATACAGTTCGCTACAGGCTGATTAGATCAGTCTAAATATATACACCGGAAATGTAATTATGGAAGGATAAAAAAGTAAATTGGTACAAGGACACAAAAACAGGAAGTCAGTGAAAGCAAATAAACTGAATTCAATTGAAAAAAATCATAAAAAATTTAAATGTTGTTTAAAAAGTATTGAATTTCATGACTTTGAGTGACTCTGCTTTTTTTATGAAACAGGAAGGAGTATATTTCATGATTTAATTCCAAGAAACAAATTATTTTTAGTCACTACGAGTATCCTTATCTGTGATACATTTGCTACTAATAAATTCGTACATACATTTTTTCGTTCAAGCAAATCCTCGTCCATATCTTGCTGATTGCAGCATTATCAATGGAAAATACTTAAAAAATTGTGAAGCACAATTTTGCATTATACTTTAGACTCTGAAGCATCATTATATGATGCTAAGTATATTGGTTTTGCAGAAAAAATATTTTTTCAAATAGCGTTTTGCTAATCATAATCAATATGACTTGGTTTTTGAAATTCATTTCTGGTTCGGAACACAAGTGAGTCATGCAGAGACAGAACTGTTTTACTTTCTTTTCCTACTATGATAAAAAATTTATCAAAAGGTCATACGTATTCTTTACATATCCAATATCTCAATTTTATTCTAAGTATTGGCTGTTATCCCATCGAAACACCAGCAGTTCTGCACTGGTGGACATGGACGATAGTGACCACTACACAAGTCTTTCTTTCTATTTTCTACAAAGGGGAGGTTGGTTGAGATGGTCACATACGATCAGAGAATGGGTTACTTTTATTGTTGTCCATCGGATAATATAGGAAGATGAGAACGATGAGAAAAAAGTGAGGAGGAGTATTAGAGAGAAAAAGGGGAAAAATTAATATATCAGTTTTTTTTCTTCTTCTACTGCCATGTCGCAAGTGCAATAAAAATCGACAATAAAACGTCAAGAGAAAAAGGGAAAGTTGTTAGGCATCCAACTTTATGGGACAGTTTGGGTTGGGTGCATAAATTAATATATCAGTTTTTTTTCTTCTTCTACTGCCATGTCGCAAGTGCAATAAAAATCGACAATAAAACGTCAAGAGAAAAAGGGAAAGTTGCGCTAGGCATCCAACTTTATGGGACAGTTTGGGTTGGGTGCATAAGTAAAGTGTGTATAGATGGGTTCTCTACATGTTCATACTCATAACAATAATCACAACGATGACGAGGATGATATTAAGATATGAATGTGTACATTTTCACTACATGTAGTATGAGTCCATATCTCTGTCAAAATTGAATTTTCCACAAAATTTACTAGTTTCTCCCGTTTTTTTCCAAGTCATCATCTTATTATGTCATTACTTTCCTATTACTGAGAAAATTTCTTATGGTATGATGTGTAAGTAAAAAGTGCGTGTGTGGTGCAACATGCATTCTCATATTGCTATATTCAATTGTTGACTTCCACACTTTTTTCCCACAAAAAAACAAGAATTGTGTAAGTTTTATATTTATACATGTGTGCCTTAGTCATTCAGTCAGTGGTAATAATGTAATAAGCTTGGGTATGGGTATAGAAAACCCAAAACATAAAATACGCTATCAGATCTATGCACCCATGCACAAACACAAAGCAAGCTACTCACAGATGATACTTGAGAAAACGGGTTTGGATAAAAAGTGCTTCATAAATGAAAAGGATCACGGTGATGGTACATGAAAACAGAAAAAGTATATACGGTTCTTTCGAAACATTAAAAACTAGGATATTTACAAGTTATTTATTAGTAGCTACAAAATAAATACATAACTCTGCGGATACATGTTTTAAATACGTAACCGTCAATTGACCATGCTCTATTGACTGTACATCTGTATGGTTACAGTATCTACATTCCTGAAAAGTTGTTAACATACATTATCAAGTTTCTGAAGACGTTCAGTACTAGCATATATGTGGAACAAGTTTTATCTTTTTTGTCTTGTTTACAGGTAAGTTGCGACAATCAGCCTTTTATCATCCCAATCAAATATTGTACTAATATGAGTAAGTTCACATATAGAACAGGTTGGCTCTGGAAATCGGTAACGTAATTTCAAGTTATCATATTTCTATCGATTAATTCATCAGGTACAGTCACTCGTAGCAGGCATCATACATTGGAGGGATTATAAATCTGCTTCATACTTTTTTCCACCTTCGTTTTCCATCAAAAGCTTTTACCAGCAAATTGAAAAGCAACATATCTGCTTTTATAAACATCAGTAAAATTTCATTTGAAAATTGTAATGCAAATGACTTCACCACTGAATTTTTTGTACGTGTATTTAGCATTTGCATCCATCAAGCGTCTTCCTTTCACTGAAACAATAATTTTTCGTCTAGTCTTTCACCGTTGTGACGCTCACTCGTTCCCGAGATGATGGATCGGATTTTATTCTGTGAAAAATTATTGCTGCTTGCTTTCTACTTTGGTATTCATCATTACACTATGAGCGCACATTATGTATCATTTTCATTTATGTGATTGCATTTTCATGCTTTCCCCACTAAACTGGAAATCTCATTTGTGTCATCAGCACCAATCTACCTTTTTGGTTTTCAGAGTTAAGAGAAAGGGTTAAAAAATCATCATCCTCATGCCATAAATATACTTTCATATTCCTCATCATAGTCGTCGTCGTCGTCTAATTATATTTGACTTGGCTGCACAACTGCTAATAACTATTTCATGTTAAAAAACGTAATAATCAGCGTGTGCTATTATCCCAGAATATATATACGTATGAACATACACCCTTCATGGATAAACTCTTATATGGGGTTCTTACAGCAAACAAACTTTCTCAGTTTTAAAAACTTTTCCTCTGTCTTTTTTCCTACTTTGCTTACTTACTCTTACTTGTTTTTTTATCACGGTTCAGCGGCTCATCATTCCATGCTGGAATTCACATCCAACAGAGCTCCTCCTCTTCTCCAGCTCTCTTTTAAACAAGGGTTTCGTCTTAATTTTTCTTCCTTACTTTATGTAATACAATTTTCTACGAGAATTTCGTGTTTTCATTAGCCCCTTTTTATACCATGCAATAGTGTATATATATACTAGGCTGAGGCTGTCGAGGAAAGAAAATTAAGAGAGAAAGAGGAGGAAGCACTGTATATAATCTGCATGCATCACCATCATCTGCGATGCTAATATCCTCAAGTCTTGAAAAAAACCTCATCTTTTATTACATTTTCTAAAATTCTAATTTTTACTTTGCCTCTCATCTAGCTAATGTACACATAGGTATAAGTAAAATGGAAAGGGATTAAAAAGGTTTGCATTTTACAAATCTATTTATTTATTTATGGCCATCAAATTTCCAATTTTTTCCAGTTTCTACTAAAAGTAGGTGTATGCATACATTATTTACGGGATCGCATAAGCTAAACTGTGCGACAATTCCGTATTTTTCTGGATCATGGACGGAATGGGAAAATAAATAATAAAATAGGTTGGAAAGAGTTTTTTCCTATTCCTATTGGGAGTCTGTTCTACGATGTGGTTAGCTTACGTAAAATGGAGAGATTTGCTGATCTAATGGATTCCTTCATTTTCTCGGAAATGGCTGAATGCCTATACTATATACGTATGGCATTTTGTATAAGGTTGAATCAGTGAGTTGGGAAAATTTTATAAATTACATAACATAAAATGAACTATTGGCAAGTTAGTTAGCATTTTCCAGAGGAAAGACACACAGAGAGAGGAAAGCATTAAGGCACACCGAGCATACGGAGAAAATCAGAAAGAAAAAGAAGGATTCGGTCGAGCATTGAAATCGAAATTAATTAAAAAGAAAAGTTTTCATCAGTTCGCTTCTGCTTCTTTTCTCTCATTCCTTTTCTTTCTCGACGTGTATTCATAATATGGCATGCGGCATATGTATACGAACAAAATGAGTTGTTCATGCATATGGATAAAATGTTAATGCATTTACCAACCTCACCATCCACCCAACCAAAATACCAGCATTTATTACGGCAAAGCTTCAACTACTACTTCGGTAGACACACTTCTTGGAAAAGATAGAGCTGGAGAGAAACTACTTATTATCTTCTTTTCTTGTCTATGAAATTCCAGGAAAATTTTCCCTTGTCCATGATGTACATCACATCACCATATTATCCGCATTGTTTTTCTAATAAAGTCAACCATCGTTGAGAAGTCATCTTGACTTTTCTTGCATAATATATTACATTCAAAAACGAGTAGTCTGTCTGGAATGCTGCTGTTTATTAATTAGCCCTTCGCCACCAAAAAGATTTGAATAAAATCTCGGTTCTTTACTATTCCCATATAAAACGGACATGAATGGGAGAGTTTACAAGAAAATGTGGAAATAATACAATTGGCCTCGACATGATTTTATTTAATTTGTGTCTGGAAAAAGTTTGCTCCTCTGCTTGCTCTATTTTATAAACTTAACTTTCCCTCTCGTTCTTTGTGGTCCTGTCAGAAAATGAAGTTTCGTTGCATTCACTATGGAAGAAATGCATCGCATTTGATTTTATAAAGGAAAGAGAAAGAAAGGCTGATAGAAAATTTGTAATTTTATTCGGATTTTATTTTTCATTTCGTTTTACCACGATCCAGCTATCCCCAGTCTGCATAGCAAAGCATATTTACATACGGCTTCCTTTCCATTTAACCATAATACAAATATTCCCAATTTAGATCCTTTTTTATGAGCCACACTCGTAACAATAGCTATACTGATCCAGTTTTTGTGGTTTTGGTTTAGACATCAGGTAGATATATCCAGTTTCCTTTTACACACCTCAATTAGACCTCATTCCATGTTTTTATGTTTCTCCCGTTGTCGATACACATCCTTAATTTTCCTGTGTTGTTTTGGCAGCGCTGCACTAGTGCCCTTAAAAACAACTTGTTTTTTCTTCCCACAATAAAACATTATATCCATTCTACTTCCACAGTTTTATTCCAGCCAAATAAATAAATGTTGACAAAAAATCAGTTCATTTTCTCTCTCTCATGCTAACGACGACGGTGGTTCATTGCGGTGGATGAAAGTGATTTGCATAGATTGAGAATACACCACATCTCTTTTTTCCTCGTGCTACTAATGAGAAAACTTGTTTTTTCTCTTGACAATATCACACGAGACACGAATGGCCCTCGCTCTAACAAAATCCAAGCCAACCCAACTAATCAACAGGGAAAAGCCATGTCTCTCTCTCCTCTTATATTTTTTTATCCGGATATAATGAGAGCACATCACAGCAGGGAGCTTCATTTGATTGGATTTATTTTTTTACCCTCGTCGTCCTCTGTATCTAGTGTCTTCTCTCTGCATAATATATACATACCATGAAAAGAAGAAGACACCAAAAAAAGCAAAGCCCTTTTTATATTAGACTTATGCATGGAAGCAGATTATCATTAGCACTTCATTTGTACAAAAAACAGTGAGAAAAAACTGGCCAGCGCTTACTCTAGAAACAAAAAAAAAATATCTTATGGCATTATGCAATCTTCACACAACGGCATAAATGAGTGTGACGTAAGTAAGTAACAATGAGAACATTGCATTGTGTATTATCTCTGTGTTACGCCAGTGTATATCCCAGTGCTCATATAATGTTAATGGGCGTCTAGGCGGCTGTATGCGGATGGAGTGTTTAGGGATGTAATGTTTTTTGGGGACTCCCCCATTCATTCATTTATTCTCTTTACTTTTTTCTTGTGTGTGTGTATATATGCGTAAGTGTATATGTGTATCATGTGTCACTTGCTCTCTCCTCTTTCCAAATGATATTTCCTTCTTCTTTAAATTGCATTATTTACTTCACACACTCATTCCCAGCTCATTTATCAAGCAAGGAGCACAACAGGCGTGAATAAATACAAAATATATTTAATGATAAAACCAGAAGAGATGTCTTGTTGTTTTTGCATGCTTCCCATCTAATTTTCTCTGTCTCACTCAGATTTTACTCCTTTTCCCTAAATAAATGAAGTAATTCCTGTGCTTTTCCATTTCTTCTTTTGTTTTTTGGTTGTGGAGGAAGCATACATGTCATTCATGATACTAATTTTAACTAGAAGAATGGTGGTGGTGGCTGTAGTAGTTCTTAAGCAAAAATCTGATAATTTGTGGGGATGTTGCTGGTATAAGACAGATGACTACGATTGCAGACAAAAATATATAAGGGAGAAAGAAAAGAAAGAGGAAATGAAGAGAAAACTAGTAAATTAGAGTCCACATCTGAAAATACATACATTTCTCTTCTTCCTCTTCCCTGTCATACTAATAAAGTTTTTATCTTGAAGAG
This sequence comes from Orchesellides sinensis, assembly GCA_027744375.1. Taxonomy (NCBI): domain Eukaryota; kingdom Metazoa; phylum Arthropoda; class Collembola; order Entomobryomorpha; family Orchesellidae; genus Orchesellides; species Orchesellides sinensis. The sequence continues at coordinate 7,638 of JAHZNG010000563.1, forward strand.
ATGAATATAGTTTACATGGCATAGCGGCACAGATAATATTTTATATTTATCAAGGGTGCCCTTTCCTCCTCTTGTCTTTTTCTTTTGTCGGCTCAGCTCTCACTTATTGTTTCCACTTGTGCTTTACTTAACATTTGTACAAAATGCAGTGGAGCTCATACACCGTCAAAAAGCGTCATGTTCATGAAGTGCGACAAAATCGGAGAAGAACTAAGAACAAGCAAGCATATATACATAGATATTATACACACATAGTTTTTTGTGCAAGGTAATATATTAAGAGCTTTGATAAGATCATCATGACTTTTCCTTTTTTCCAACGAGAGTGAAAGAGAATTTTCGGTGGTGGATGGTATTGTTGCGGCGGCAGTAGTGGAAACAACATAACATGTGCATATAACCTTCCATTAGAGAGCCAGAGAGCATTTTCATCTTCTTTCTCAAGGCAAAGGCCAAGACCAAAAAACGGAGAGTCTTATTTTCTTTCTTTCTATTTTTGGTTGCATGTCTTTCTTGTCTTGTTCTCTTAAATGTATTAATGTTGTTGGTCCCTTGACTCTCAACAAGACTGGCTGTATCTTGGAAGGATAGAAAAGTGGAAATAATATATGGCTCTCGATTGTCAACTTGTTCTTTAGAGAGAAAGAAAGCGAAAAAGAAGAAAGAACACTAATTCTGTCGGCTTTCCTTTCTTCCCGCTCCCGTCTCCCCTCTTCTGTGTCGTCTTCTTTTTTCTTTATAACTCACTCACAGAAAAGCAGTACTAACGTTGTACGTGTGGTGGAGTTATTTTAAGAGAAGAAAAGGGAAATTTGTTGATATCAGGTATTTTTCACAAAAAAGAAAGAATCTTTTTTTTCTAGGTCGAGTCTGAGATAAAGCCGCTTGTCGATATATATCGCAGCCTGAAAGACAAATGGAGATGTGCGACTTGACATGGAGATAATGCCTTGATGATAATGTACACATACACATGTCTTATCTGACCTCTCATACATAAGCCGCTCTACGACTTAAGAGAAATGCGATGTTGAATTATTTGGGGTTGATCAGGTTAAAAACGGTATCAGATGATAAGCTGGGTATTTTTTATTTTGTGGTCAAACTTGATCTGGTTAGATTTACATTTGAGGGAAAGGAAAAGTGAAGAGGGTTATTTTTTAGCCTTATGTATTTTTTACAAAGCTTATAAAGTTTACGAGGATAAATTAGGATGATTGCATTGCCTTGTGGCTTGGCGCAGTGTCACTTAATGTCAATTTGCGTAACAAAGTAGTCACCTTGTTCAACAAACCTCCTACCATTTAAATTTCATTGCAATCCTGGGAAGAAAGGACAGTAGTACTAGTAAAAGTCATAAAAACAGAAGAGAAAATTTTATTTGCCATAAAATAAAATGTTGCGTCAAGTGTATCTTTTTTATGTACTACACGCTTGTCATAAAAACTTTTCAAATGGCATGTCACATCTTATGAAAGACAAGCTTTAGAGAAGTATGCCAAAAGTAGGGAAAGTACAAAGTGGTAAATAAACTGTTTTCCAAAAATAAAAAGTTGAAAACAAGGTCATAAAAAATTACACGGGAAAGTGAGTAGTGGTAAAAGTAGATAACATATTATTTATTTCAAGGTGTCACTCACCCAACAGTAAAAGCAATCAATACTAGAGTTCCCACAAAAATACCATGAAAAATATTTATGAAGGCTATATACGCTCATTCGTAGTAATAAGCATGTTGATTAACAGAAAACCTTCAGCTTTCACTTTGTTGGAATTGAGATAAAATTGAGCTTTTCCTGTTTTTCCTTTTGTTTACATCCCAAGGCTGAAAGCGAGCTGAAGAGGGAAACAAAAGTTGTGTGTGCATTCATAATATTAGTAGGTGAAGCATCATCGTCATCATATCACTGTCAAGAACAAACACCACCAAACCACCTACGCTTATTATCCTCTTTCTCCTTCGCTCTCATGTTGTGCATTTTCCCTACCACTACTTCTGCTAATCAGCTCATAAGTCTCAAGTAAACAAGGATGATAATATGCCAAAAGGGAAAGCTGTTTGGCTCAGCTCACACTCAGCCTTTTGTTTTTTTCTTGACTGTGTGTAACTACGCCCCGGGCGGAAAACAATAGGGCTGAAGAGTCGAGGTAAATAAGAAGTAAGTTATATGGGATTGTATAAGAAAACAAGATTTTTATCTTTTTCTTCATTCAACCAAGAAGAAGTGGACGAGTAGTATGTATGCCTTACAAATACCACCATGAGAGAAAGCAAACAACCGTAAATCAAACCTAAACTACGGTACTGTCTAGATTAGTAAGTTTCTCGGAAGGAAATAACATAAACACAAGTTTTTGTATTTGGTAATGTAAGTGTCCATTCTAATTTACGACGACGTGTTTACGTCTATTTCCTGATATTCCTAAAGAAGGAAAGATTACGAAACAGGCATACTTATAGTTCCTACATATTTGCACAACGTTGTACATATGTAAAAGTATGCAGTTCAGAACTAATTCAGTCTTTCTTTGTTTTATACTTTCTCCCCAAAAATTCATTTCTGCTATTCATTCACATTATCATTAGTATGATTCCCTTTATAATGCCTAATTTTCCTGAAAACCCAACATGCTCTCCGCTCATTTTCAATAAAAACTGATTTTCTCAGACAGATACACATTCTCCACCACTCTCGATATCTTTTTACTAATAACTCCACACCCATATACTACCACATGCCTTACGGGCTCATTCCACCAAAAAACGACACAGAGGAGACGTGTTTACGTCTATTTCCTGATATTCCTAAAGAAGGAAAGATTACGAAACAGGCATACTTATAGTTCCTACATATTTACACAACGTTGTACGTATGTAAAAGTATGCAGTTCAGGACTAATTCAGACTTTCTCCCCAAAAATTCATTTCTGCTATGCATTCACATTATCATTAGTATGATTCCATTTATAATGCCTAATTTTCCTGAAAACCCAACATGCTCTCCGCTCATTTTCGATAAAAACTGATTTTCTCAGACAGATACACATTCTCCACCACTCTTCATATCTTTTTACTAATAACTCCACACCCATATACTACCACATGCCTTACGGGCTCATTCCACCAAAAAACGACACAGAGGACACAACTGCATATAATAGCCACAGTAGCAAAAAAGAGGCACATTATATAAAAGATTTTGTTCAACTTTTTCCCTTCGGATCCTTTTCTTTTATACGCTCGTCATCATAAAATGTATTAACTAGTGTTGCGTAAACCCTTTTCTTGCTTGTTCCGCCGGGCTGTCGTCTTTTACTTTTATTTGACAGCTTCTCCAGCAGCTCCAACTCTTTTTTAGCTTAAAGCATATACTCCATAAGCTCTCCACTATTGCAGATCAAAGTTTTTTAGGGTCTTTCTCTCTCATCCCAGCTAAAGTGCATGGTTTTTTAGTTCTATTTTCTTTCCAATAAATTCTTTCTCTTTCTCCTCTCGCTCTCCCCGTAAATGACAAGGTTTTTAATGAGTTTAATTTATTTTTGAGAATGATGGTAGTGGTGCTATGTATGTGTTTGCACTGGCTTCTTTCTCTTTCTCTCATTGTAACCCTTTCCCTTTTGGTAAAAATATAAAAGAACTCAGCTATTTCACACTGGCTGTGCGATACTATGGTCATACCACTACTGTATATATAGTGTCCCGTATTTATTCTTCGTAACCCTTTTCTTTCTTTCCATCGCCGTCATCAGGGTTGCCAAGAAATGAGAGGAAAAAGCAAGAAAGGAAGAAGAAGGAAGCCTTTTTTCACAGATTCTTTTTCTTCTCTCAGCTTCCGTTCAATCTTCATCAGTGGTGCCGATACACATATACAAACATGCATCTACGATAAAAATAGAAGCAAGCAAGGTTTTCCAAAAAGGAAGCCATGCAAGATAATATTGTGATGTTGATGCCAATGTGTACATGAGAGAGCTGTTTTGCTTATTTTCACTTTCCCTCGTTACGTACGTGTTAGTTAAGCCATAAAGAAGAACCCTTTCATTAGCAAAAGATCCCCTGCTGCTTTTCTAGAAAATTCCTGTAGTATTTGCTCTTGTCATGATCTTGACAGGCATGATACCTTATACACATACACATACATATCTCTATGCATCTTGTAAATTCAATTCAACTCACAGTGCAATTACAAATTTTCACGTAATAGAAAACTCAGGAGAGAAAATCAGTTTCCCACAACAGCAGCTTTAGTTGATCATTGAAAATAACAGGGAGCAACGCACACTTGCACACATAATTATGTGTGTGATCTCAGTGAATCCGTACATGTTTTATTATGTTGAAAAACTTTCTCTCGTGTTATGTGTCGGGAGCAGACAGACGAAGAAATTGAATGAATTGAAGGAAACATTTACACACAGTGAGAGACACAAGGCATACGCTTTCTTTGGGTTTCCAGATGATCACATTAAGCCATCACATATCACACCCTATACCACACACGTCAATATAATTTTTTCGTTTATTATTATACCATATGCCACGCTGTTTTATTGTATGCATTTATTCAGACTGGTCTTGATTTTACATAGAAACTTTATATATTTTTCTGTGGAAATTAAATTCCTGAGAATTTGGTTAAGGAAAATTAAACAGTGAAAGCTTAAACATAAAGCGTATTCCAAAATGTCATATTACACCGTGTCAAAAACGGCACCACACATGTCACGTCCCCATTCTTCTCTCGTATCTTGAATGAAGAAATGATTATCGGGATAAAATGGCGTGTTTTATTTAGATGGAATGACTGGATCAACAAAACACACACATGGATTGTACTAGATGTGTAATCATGTCGATGAAATGGTGTGGCGTGTCGTGTAAATAAGTATGACATGACATGACGTGAGCCACCTTTACTTCTTATTTGTACATACGACAAGACAGACACACAAAACACAATTATGTCTCTTCTTTATGTTATTTGAGGTTGCCTTGTATATGCCACCTTACAGAACGCGAGGTTGCAATGCAATGTCTTATTAGTTAATTTCCTCGAGGAGCCCTTTCTTTTTCTTTCCTTGTCTCAAATTATCCTTCCCCACCAAAAAATATATCGTCTGTGATAATACCTGGAATGTTCTACCAGCATCAAAAGCATTCCAGGTTATGTGCGTTTATGTATTTATATATATAAATAAAAAAGGAAGAAAAATTTGTACAAGAGAAAAAATGATGATAGGCTTTTTTCCAGAAGAAAATTACAGTTTTGCTTCGCACATTCTCCAACATATTTACCGTTTAGAAAAGAGGAAGGGGGAAATAGAAGAAAACCAAAAAAAAAGAAAGAAAATTGGCAGTTGGTTAGCTCATTTTCTCCAGCTTTTATTTTGTACATGACATGGGTACATTTTCATGTGTCGTGCCAGGACCGTAGGGTCACGCTTTCTCCAAAAAAGAATTAGTAAATCTATCCAGGAGAGAGAAGCTAAGAATAGGAGACACACGGAACAAGGAAAGACGAGGATATATTTAGAACGTGTGGTTTTGTTTTCCTCTTTTGCTGGAGAAGAGAGAATGTATGCGGTTACTGTGCTACTGGACAAGTTTGGTTTGGACACCTCTTGAGTGGAGAGGTCCAGAAAAAGAATTTCTCCAGTTCGTAGCCCACCAGGTTTAGAATGAAAGTAATGCCTTTTTGTCACGTCCCTGCAATTATTTCTTCTTGTCTCCATCGAAGTTTCCTGCTAGAGTAGTGAGCGAACGAGAGGTTTTAAAGGCTGAATGGATAGATTTGTGTGTGGACAGCTAAAGAAAGAATGGTGGGGGTTATGGTGAAAATTATGACATTTCTCTTCCATACGTGAAGTGGCAGCTGTGTGCCATGGAGCAAGCACGTAAAATAACTGAAGCAGTAACAAAATTAAACTTTCTCCAATATCCTA
>JAHZNG010000564.1:0-11062 GCA_027744375.1 Orchesellides sinensis
CGTTTAGACCTGGTCCCCCTGCCAGCTATGAAGAACTCAACCTGAAGCTATGGACAGCAACAATTTCTGCAAGTGTCCCTGCAAGCCACACTTTTTATCAGTGTAGCTTGCATCAAGGTCCTCGCTTGGGAAGCAAACATCATATTGTTGGCGTAAGCTTAGATAAAATCACCCTTAATTACTTGAATGAAAGAATAAAAGATAGAATTTGTGCAACAATCCTTCTACTTTTAGATTTCAGCACGCTTAGATAGAGAAGTAGATGTAAAGCACACACATCATCTTGGAGTTTATCGATGTACTCCACCAGCAGAGACCACCGCCAACGAATACTTTAGTAAATATCTTAATATTTCAGAATCTTGTTATTTTCCTGACAAACCCGTCGGACAAATCCCCACACAATATTGCACTGAAGTTAAGTATGCTTGGGGAATCGGTGGAAGGGTATGTAGTAGTATAAATATTTTTACAGCAATTGATATAGGAATGTGATTTAATGAATACGTTTGCTCTAATGCTTTCAGATAACCTTCTTACCAGATCATGTTGGAATCCCGATTGGCGAAACTGCATTGGATGAGTATTACCTAATTCAGGTCCACTTGGATAACCAAGAGGTCTTAAGTGACATTGACATTGTAGTTAATATAGACTTTTTCTACACTGATAATCTCAGGTAAAGTTTGTCTTTAATTATTACAAGGAGCGTTACAAAACACCTCAGTATAAGCTGAATATGAATATGTTTACAGGGAGCATGACATGGGTTTGATCACTGTCGGCCATGATATTCCTGGTTCCCCTTCCCTTTTGATTCCACCAGCCTCCAAGGCCCACACCATTGTTGGTCATTGTGGATCGGAATGCACACAACTGATGCTACCTCCAGAAGGAGTGAAAGTTGCTCTTGTATTTGAACACACTCATCAAAAAGGTTGGCTGTTTTTCCACAAATACTTATACTTTTGTGTAATTTTATTTTGAGTGGTTAGTTTAAATAGTGGATTTTTTGTGTTTAGGAAGGCAATTTATGATTCACCACTTCAGAGGCGATAAGGAGCTGCCATGGATTGTTAAGGATGATACTTATGATGCTAACTATCAGGCGTTTAGAGTTTTGAAAAATGAGGTCACTATCTTGCCAGGAGATCAGCTTACTTTGGGTAAGCGAACTGCAATGTATAAGTCAACCTATGCATGCCTATGATTTTTTGCGAAATATAGCATGGTTTATATTTTGAGATTCCAGAATGCGTTTATGATAACACGGACATAAATGGAACCGTTATTGGAGGTTTCTCTACACAACAAGAAATGTGTTTAGCTTATTTGTTTTATTACAACCAGATAGACTACCTCAAATGTCGAAGTGAGATTAAGTCAGAGGAGTACTTAAATCATTACTTGGGCATCAACAATATTACATGGTGCGTAGTTTGTTTTATCTTGGTTTATTCATGGACGTAGTTTTTCTTAAAATTTAAAGCATTGCATTGTGACATTTCTTTTTACAGGGAACATCAACAACTGGAGTTTGTAGCAACGACCCCTGACAAGTTGAAGGGACTAACCATGACCAAAATCTCGGATGATTACACAGACTGGTCGATAGATTTACGAAAGGAACTTCAGAAAGACCATAAGTATGCTCCCCATCTTAATGTATGTGCTGGATCCCCACTTTCCTCCAGAGGAAAAGCAGGGGCTAACATGGCAGCATTTCCCAAAAATGTGTCTAAGTATGTTCCACCTCCCCCTGATAATGATTGCAGTGGCACAAGCTCGTGGAACAGCAATGAAAAACATGGAGGTTGAAGAGACAGAACTTGGTCATTACGGTTCTATTCTAAAGTAGCTATCTATACCATCAGTCATCAGTAGGGTATGTTTTTTTGTACGTAGGGATTTATATTGATACCTTATTTATCTTTTGTGCAAATCATTGAGAAGCCACAAACACACATGTATTTAACTCAATGTAGTGTTTTATAAATAAATATACATTACGAATATTTGCTTCACAATCGATTACAATTTTGGATGCTTACAGATAATGCAAATCTATTAGTACTGAACGGATGAATACTGTTGACGCAAAAATTAGCAGCATACAGGTCCTTCCAATGTTCCAATTATGTTCAACAAGAAAAACAAATCCTGTCAAATTGCATAAACTGTAATAGGATTTGTTACTTTATAATAAATTAGATACTTGCATACTGCAGATGTTACCTTTATCTAACGGAAATGGAATTTTTCAAATATGTAGTAAGCCTTGATCACATAAAACATAAAAGTTAAAAGTACATGCTTAGATTTTACATGCCTCCTGTTCTATCTCTTTCTCTCAATCAACTAAGGAAGCTTAATCTGTACAATCTTCATCTTGGCGTCTGGAAATGCAAACCCTGAATGTAATAAGAGAATAATTTGTGATCATATCAATTAATTATAGTATTTCAAAGACAAAACTCCTTTAAACCGACCTTTGCTTGCCATTGGCTTATCATAACAATGGCATGCATCTTTTGCCAAAACCAAATATTACTTTACGAGATCAATTAAATTAACAAATCATATGTGAGGCTTCTCCTTAATTGTTATTTTGAGATGTGTGTTGGTACTTGGTACAATGTATCTCCTCAAGTTCAAGTCACGCCTTAGTGATGTGCGCGTTGAAGCATGTCACTTGGAATTTGAATATCTAAGTGAAGAACTGAAGAGTAAGAGATAAATAAACTTATGAGTGTTTTGTTTTTGTACGCGTACAACCAATTTCCCCCCATCCCGTCCTTTTCTTAAACAATCATCCTGGGTCAACTGCTAAAAAGGGAAGGCCATATATACATTATACATGTGTTTCGACAACCTGTTCCCAGGAGGAGGTTTGATAAGAAACGCATAAACTTTTTGGTCACGGGTGAATGGACACTAATAGCCATGAAGATGTAACAAAATTTTTGCATTCTTGAATAGGTTTAAAGGATCTCAACGCGAACGACTGCTTTTGTTCTTATCAATCGGAAATGCATATACATACAATCTTCAAGTAAAATATAGGAAGCATACATATAATGACGCTAATTATATTTATTTAGGAGTAGGTTGACTGAGATACAAATAATCTCAAATACAAATGAGATATGTATTTAAGAATTAATGCCTCTCTATTCAGTATCACATTTGATTTCGTTTTAAGCAGACGCACTCACGCACATTAATATTTTTTGTTTTGGGAAGTTGATAAAATGCGTAGTCTACCGAATTCAGTAGTTTGGAACTTTTTACTTTTAGTCGTTATTTTTAATAACTGTCAGTGTGGTGCACAAAAATTAAGAAGACAAAATAATATTTTTACACGTCAAAATCCGCACAGACATATTGAAGTTTTGGATGACGATGGAAACTATGTTTTAGAATGGGAGGTGGATTGGGGACAAAGACGAGTGATTTTTAACGTCACCGTTAGGACAAGAGGATTTGTTGAATTTGGACTGTCGGGAAGAGGGCGAGAGGCAGGGGCAGATGTTGTGATTGGCGGTGTATCTTCTAACGGAAGATCTTATTTTACGGTCTTAATGTTGGCATACTGATTATTTAAAGGTTTAGTATTTGGGTTAAAACACATTAAAAATTCCTCTGGTAAATCTTCCAGGATCGGCATATAGGGGATAATGGGGAAGCATTGATTGATCAGAGTCAGGATTGGAATCTGATTACTGCTTCGGAGGATTCCTCCTACACGTTTCTTAGTTTCTCAAGGGATTTCGATTCTTGCGATGAAGATGATTACCCAATTAATGTATAACATAAAACATATAAATTGCTACATATAGTATTAAGAGTTATGTTATGTTTATGAATTTGTTTCTATTTTTTAGCAACACGACCAAATAACGCTACTTTGGGCATACGGTACAACTGACAATGACAATCCATCCAGAAACTCATACAGAAACCGTGGTGAGTACAGCGTTTATCTTCTGGATCCTGATCTGACACCAAGACCATTGAAGGAATCCACGTTTAGGCCTGGACCTCCACAGGGATATAAGGATTTGAATTTGAACCTATGGACATTGTCAATAAGCTCTCGACTTCCAGCTGAACCTACGCATTATGAATGTAGCATGCATAAAGGTCCTCGTTTGGGAAGAAAGAATCACATTGTTGGCGTAAGTATATTTCTTGGATTATACACATATTCTACACCTAAATTGTACTTTGCATCTATCTAGTTTTATGCTTAACACCACACTGCACCAATAATTTAGTTCGAAACCCGATTGGAAACTGAGGAAGCCATCAGGCACACTCATCACCTTCTGGTATACCGCTGTACTCCACCGGCTGGTTCTAATGCGGTGCAATTTTTCAATCGCTATTTAAATACTCCTGGAGAGCAATGTTACTTCCTTTCACAACCTACAGGCACAATTCCTACACAATACTGTACGGAAGTTAAATACGGTTGGGGGATTGGTGGAAGGGTAATGTATCAACACTAAATCGATCAGAAAATTCTGTAACAGTACTAAACAGTACAGAACAGTACAGTGGGTTCCAAAACGTTGATTTTAATGTTATATCGTTCGATTCTTAGATCACATTCATTCCAGAGCATACAGGAATTCCTTTTGGAGAAACCTCTGTGGATGAATATTACCTTGTTCAAGTTCATTACGATAACCCTGATCGACTTAACAATCTTGAGTTTACGGTTAACATTGATTTATTTTACACAGATCAATTAAGGTAACCCAATTTTTATGGCATTAGTAATAAAAATAACTTTGCTGGAGGGCAGTCAACGATTCGTGACATACTTATGCTTGTATTTTCTTTTGCAGACAACATGACATGGGTATCTTAACTGTCGGCCATCACATTCCAGGATCCCCATCTATTTTAATTCCACCAGATTCCACAAATCATGAAACCTTTGGTCATTGTGGATCCGAATGTACACAAACAATGTTACCTTCAGATGGAATCAACGTTTCCTTCTTTGTCCAGCACACGCACTACTCGGGTATTTTTGATTCTTTTAAAGTATAAAATAAGTATTTACATGACCAAACTAATCAACTCTGATATAATTAAATGGTTAAATGCTTTCTTGTAGGACGTAAATTTAAAATCCAGCAGTTTAGAGGTAATCAAGAACTACCGTGGATTGTAAATGATGAAAATTTTGACGCGACTTATNTTTTAAAGTATAAAATAAGTATTTACATGACCAAACTAATCAACTCTGATATAATTAAATGGTTAAATGCTTTCTTGTAGGACGTAAATTTAAAATCCAGCAGTTTAGAGGTAATCAAGAACTACCGTGGATTGTAAATGATGAAAATTTTGACGCGACTTATCAAGCTTACCGCATTTTAAATACGGAGGTGAAAATCTTACCAGGAGACCAACTGACGACACGTATGGCTAAATGCAAATTAAACTACTATGTCCGTAAAATCAGAATAGTTTACAAGAGCTATAAAATATATTTGCTCCATGTATTTCATAGACTGCTCCTACGATAACACCTGGACAAACGGATCAGTCGTCGGTGGTTTCTCAACAACTCAGGAAATGTGTCTAACTTACCTATTCTATTACAACAAGCTTGAAGGTTATGGGCTTTGCAGAAGCGAAATAACCAACACCAGATTACATGAGACGTCACTTGGGTGTCAACAATATTACATGGTAATTTCCAAGCTAACTATAATTAAAATACACATAAAATAGAGCTTATCATTTTTGCTCAAAAACACTTTCCTTGATTCGTCTTGTATTTCTCGCCTTGCAATACATCATTGTTGATTATGTAGGGACAATTCGCAAATAGAGTACGTTGCAACGTCACCACGTAGGCTTGCAGGATTGACCATGACGCAAATTTCTGATCGTGTGCGTTGGACCCCACAACGTAGGTCGGAACTGCAGTACGATCACAAGTTTCTCCCTCAGACAAATGTTTGTTCCAGGTCCCCATTTTCATCCATAGGGCAAGGTCAAGTTCAGGGGGATGAGGTTACTAACGATGTGACATACCCAACTGGAGTGACTGAATATGTACCTCAACCAAAAAATAACTGTAATGTCTATAGCAATAAAAATAACGGGTTTGGTAACGCATTACGCCAAAATGGATGGGGAATTGGAATTTCTAACAAGTGGTAGAGATGGTTCGCAATTATATAGTCTATCTACATCTACCCTATAAAGAAAATGTTAATCATCAAAATTATTATGTGTTTACTTTGAATACCTTATTATCATATTCCGAGGAGGAGGTAAAATAATAATCAAATAAAAAATGGATAAATCAGGGATACACCTAATTATCAAAAATAAAAATATTGTGTAATGCGTCATGCAAGCTGTAATGTAAATAGGCTTTACATTGTATCCCTTTTGGCAGATAATTCTGTAGGTATGTATATACTGATCTGGTGGGAATGTCAGTAAGAGCGGCTCTACAAGCCGTACTGTAAATAAAAATTTGATAGAAAATATCACAGAGTAATATTAAAATAAAATATCATTGGAAAATATTTTAAACTTGTTTAATTGGACTATTTATTCATATCGATTGGATCAAAAGCGGCACATTATAACCAAATCATTGAAGAAATCTTTTTCTTGCCCATGAATTGTCCTTCGTTCACCTAAATCCAGGATGTAGTATGTAAGAAAAAAGATGAAAGATGAATTGAGCATTACGTAAAAGAATATAAGACGCAATTTGTTTATCAATTTTATTACAAATATTAGTGTTTTTTATGTACCACAAACCTTGATGTGTAGAAAAATAAACATTTAGCTTTTTTTCTCTAACTTAAATTTATACGTCTGCCTCCTGTAGTTGAAATTAACCTCGCCAAAGTTTAATTAATAGAATTTAATTACATATATTTCATTCGCGTAAAGTATATCCCTGCACAATGTCATATTTTACAGACTGTAAAAATTGGAGGTTATAAATCCTTAATTTAATTGCAATTTTATCGTGATACTGACTGAATCCTAGATGCGTGCGTGGGAGCGTATCTGTGCTTATCTTCCATCTTCAAGTATTTTAGTTTCAGCGATTCAATGTGTAGCTTCCGGTATGTGAATGAAAAAAACACGCCTACGTATTGTATATATCTGTAACTAAGTACGTAGTACTCACCTTCAGATACAATGGGTAATCAATATTTGATAATCTTCTGCGTCAAATCTCTAATGGACGCTTTCTGGAAATTATCCAAAAGCTTGATAAACAGCGAGTACCGTTCTGGCAAATACTTACAAAATGGAACAGTATTTAGGTTCGTCTTTATTTTATGAATGGGAAATGTTTCTCGAAAAAGTATATGTATTTATTTAGGCATCGCAATTTTTTAGTCCAGTCTATTGCTCGCAAGTAACAAGGAGATCTTGAATACTATAAGACATCAATACATAAGCACCATAATTTTTGAAGAAGTAAAATGCTAAGTCTATTTAAGTTAGTGGTATGGTGCTTTGTGACATTATGTATGATTTTAAGTAATTACCAGTGTGAAGCTTAAAAATTAAGACGACAAAACAATGTAGTCACGCGACATAATCCTCACAGACATTTTGAAGTTTTGGATGCCGATGGAAATTACGTTTTGGAATGGGAGGTGGATTGGGGTATAAAACGAGTGATTTTCAACGTCACTGCTCAAACAAGAGGATTTGTTGAATTTGGATTGTCTGCAAGAGGGAGAGAGACAGGGGCAGATGTGGTAATTGGAGGTGTATTTCCGGATGGTAGAACATATTTTATGTTTACCCTAAAAATTGTATGTATGGAGTTCAGGATAACATACCAGACAAAACATTACATCTAAAATTGAAGGGTGAAATAAAATATTATGCATAATCATTTTTATTCTCTAAGGATCGACATGTAGGAGATAACGGAGAGACAGTGATTGACTAACGACAAAATTGGGACCTAATTTTAGCGTCAGAAAATTACTCCCACACGTTTCTCAGCTTCTCTAGAGAATTCGAAACTTGTGATGGAGATGATCATCCAATTAATGTAAAATACAACTTAAAATTCCACATAATTTCCTAATTATATTATAAAAATTTTAGGCACTGAAGTTAAGGAGCAATTTTTGGATTTATTAGAAACACGAAAAGATAACGTTGCACTGGGCATACGGCACAACGGACAATCCTTCCAGAAATTCATATCGAAATCGTGGTGAATATAATGTATACCTTCTCGATGCTGATATGACCCCAAGATCATTGAAGGAGTCATCATTTCGGCCTGGACCTCCAACAGGGTATGAAGATTTAAACTTGAAGTTGTGGACAGTTTCAATTAAATCAAGACTCCCAGCCGAAACTACAAATTATGATTTTTAATTTATGCATACGTTTTCAGTTTCTTGCTAAAAAAGGTTCACTTGGCAAGGGCATTTTATGTTGTGCCAATAACAAAGATAGTATAGGTTTTGGTAGATCATTAGGGCAGAATGGGTGGAGGGGTGGATTATTTAAGAAATGGTAGGGGTATCTTGCAGTTTAGAAAAGCTTTACACATCTCAAGTCTAAACTAGTTCACTGTACTTTTTGACTTAACTCTCATTTCAACTTAAGTATTTTATTCATTATGAATATAAATTATGTATAGTAACTTTAATATATTGTTTAAAAAATTATGGTAAGTAAATTCTTTATTCATCACACTGATAGAGTCACCAACTTCCAAACTTTACATTATTAATAAAATGTAAGTGATTAAGAGTAAATGCAAACTAACAAAACGTTACATACAATTAGCATGCAAACGGATCTACCACTTGTACCACGGGTGTTCCTTGACGATATCACTACTTTTAAAGGCTTAATGCATAAACAATACATATTTCTACATGAGTCTAGCCAATATTTGCCTGTTCTATACATATATATATGTATTATATTAAAGAACAATTGTTATCTGATCAAACCGATGATTAATAGTCTTACGACAGCATGCATCCCGAAACAGTGAATGCCTCATGAACTTTTAAATGTACGTAACGTACGCCCCTGTCTGACACCCCTGAAAACATCCGGCAAATAAATCGATGTAAAAAAAGAAAGTCCATTGTAGCAAATGATTTGGTGCGAAGCTTTGTACAAAACTACAGTTTTGCCACAAATAACCACAAGACAGAGGTCAGTCGTCTTGAAAGTATTGCCTCGTATTACAAGGGTTATTGTAACAAGGTCATGATATAGATCAACTAATATCTTTGAGATTGGAGTCCTGTACGTTTTGTTTAATTTAATCCATTTCCTGCGCACTGCGAGTTGTGATCAGAGATGGATTTTAAGATGTACCTCTCCTTGCGAAACGGCGTGTGCCTCTAATCGTTTTATTCCATACACCTCCCTTGCCATCATTGCCTCATAACGTGGGCTGTGGATAGAATTCACTGTCTCACTTAATGTCAATATTTACCATAATAATGACCTTATATCATCTGCCAGCATACTACTGACTGTAATATGTATGTAATTAGACATTATTAACATGAAATCATGTAATGTACCTTTAAAATTGCATTTCTTCATCCTACTTGCACACATAGGTACATATATATACATTATAAAAGAACTGGAGATTCATGTTTCGCAAAAAAAGAAGACCAGTGATTAATCAGGTCTTTCTAGCGTCATTCTATTTCTCTTTATTCTTTATTTATTTCTGAAAAGTGGCAGCTTTTAAACTAGAGCTAAGATTACTTTTAGTATGTCTGTGCCTTGTCTCTGGTTTCTGTCAAGCAGATTCAACACAGAAAGAGTATAAAGCTGAAGCTGACCAAAATAGGCACTTTGAAATATTGGACAGAGAAGGAAACTACATATTGGAATGGGAGGTGGATTGGGGTGCAAAACGAGTGATTTTTAACGTCACTGCTCGAACAAGAGGATTCGTTGAGTTTGGATTGTCAGCTAGAGGAAGAGAGAGAGGTGCAGATGTGGTAATTGGCGGTGTGTACCCGGATGGCAGAACGTATTTCTCGGTAAATATAATTTGTCAACTATAAATTATAACTGATATTTTAAATCTTGATATAAATTCGGTTGAGGAATAAATCGATCGGGTCAAATTGCTAATGTATGTCCGAGTGAGCTAGTTTGAATTTTAAAACCACAAATATACGGGTGACGGGACATAAAATTTGTATTTGTAAAGGATCGGCATGTTGGTAATGATGGGACAGCAGTTGGTTGGGTTTTTTATTCGAAGAAGTTGGTAAATTAAATAGTTGAGGACTGTATATTTGAGAACTGTATTTTTAATGAGATGATGTTAATTTTTAGATGAAGTGAGAGTAATGATAGGACTATACGGTATGAATAGCTATGCTTGCTATGTGGTGAAGGCAAATAAGTGAATAGTAAACAAGACAAAGATAAGAATTGAATTGACTGTAACTTTGCCTTTTACTAGACTGGGGAGATTTGAGACTCCTTAGACTGACTGTCGTGAACGTAGTGCTTTTGACAATGTTACCAGCAGTAATTTGACAAGAATAATGGGGCGTCGTTACTAGGGTTTGCTGGGCTTATATACGATTTGAGTATACATACATAAGTGGTTAAAATAGTATAACAATGATAAAATAATAATGATTGAAATACACTAACATTTTGGTTGATAAGAAACATAACTGAGTCGTGTATGAGAATTGTTGCAGTCAACTTGGAGAATTAATATTAACATAATGATCTAGTAAGAAAATGATATGAATTACAGATTATCATATTGGAACGGAATTAACATAAATGATTTAGTCAACTTACAAATGATTGATATTTATAGTCACAATTGTCTTGTGTGAATTCTACATAAAATTTGAGATATATTAGAGTCTTGCTAGACAGAGGTCAATGTTACCTTTTTACGAAGCGAAAAATACATGAGTTGCTTTTGAGCATAAAAAATAAAAATACATAAAACTGCTTGGAGCAGAGATAAGGATTGAACTAACATTAAATGCTAAACTCTGAACAGTCTATATATGAAGAATTA
>JAHZNG010000565.1:0-10161 GCA_027744375.1 Orchesellides sinensis
AAGCAGAGTTTTTGTCTGATTTCAGGTCTCGACATTTCCATGAATTGTACACTAAAACGTATTGAAAAATTGCTTTTACCCGTTTTATTCAACATCTCATTATTGTTATTACGAGGCTAATTCATGTGTTCCAAGGATAGGGACATACGTTACAATAGTTTTTAAAGGAGCATATATTTATTATGAGCACTTTTCCACAAAGACATATGCAATGTAATGCATTTATGATTAGAACTAGTTCAACCAGCCCAATAGCAAGCCGTATTATGCAAAATGTAAAGTGTGAGCACATAAGGCATGCACTTAATGGAAAGAACTGATACTCCCTTGTTTTACGACGCTATTCAGAACTCCTTATTTTTAAAAAAGCAAATGCTTTGTACTTCGTGATTTTATTCCTCCAATTTTGATTATTAAGCTTTTTTGAGGAATGATAAGTTCTTTTCGTGCTCGGAAGGACCACAAAAATCCTGTAAAATATTACAGTTTTGCTTCTTGGAAGTCATGATGTGGTTAAATTAACGTTTTTAGCATTAGCATGTTTACCGAATCCCAACAGTAATAACAAGGGAGAAACTAATAAATAGCAATTCATGAAAATATATTTTTGATAAGCTCAGCCTGGAAACCTCATATTCTTGTTTCGTGTCCTACATTATGAATTTTTACTTTTCTGATTTATTTCTATAATACATGTTTATGTGCATGAGCAATATTACTCAAAAATGGAGAAAACATGCAAGATATAATTATTGACATTGGCAGGAATCACAATTGTATAAGAATGAACACATTATATAATAACTTTTTACCAAACTGATTTGTGATTTGGTGTGGTTTGTAGGCTATATATTTTAATGGATTATGTGTATGCGTATGTATGACAGTACTTCATGCAACCCATTAAACATACAACTTTCCCATCAAATCGGCTCTAATCTTTTGATTTGTTATGGGCATTCCCACCTCCTATAGATAACAGCAACGCTTTTGGCTTGACTGTGACTTGCTTTCCCGTATATTATTACAGTTTTTTAAGCAAAATTTCTACTTTGGTCAGCCGGTCCAGTTTTTTATTATTATTTTTTCTAGTCAAACCAGCAGTAGTCCACAAAAAAGTTATTAACAACACGCAGGCACGCGCTTCATCGACAATATCGCTATTTCACCAAAAATATTACAACTTTCAATGGAAAAATTGTGTGATGTATGAAAAACGTCGTCATTTCCTCAGCATTACTGCAACTAAATGTACATAATATTATATAATTCGGGAGGGAGTCGTAAAATATGATACAGAAGAGTAGACCAACAACTAAATGTTAAGGTTTTATAGGCTTACACTGGTCCCTGGTCCTAGCCCTTCAGCTTCATATGTAATTTAGGGGTTTATATGCATCGATAATTCTCACAATTTACAAAAGTGTTTACCGGAGTTTTGGACAGAGAATTTATTGTTGATTACCAAATGCATGCATAAACATAACACACTTGCATGCCTACTTAAACGGTTTAGTTAACTTTACCTGATATTCATATGGCATGTGGAAACACATGCATACTTGTTCTGGTAAAAGTCATTGTTGATAAATGTGATTTCTCTACTTAGAATGACTGTTAGTAAAATACGAAAGTCTCTAGAAGACCTGCTTCATTTATGAAATGAATTAAACATGGAATCAACCTACTTTTCATCAGTAGTTTCAAATGTGTCCAGGAATCATTTGTGGAAAAATAACACATTTGGAAATTCAATTATTAATTAGAATGACGTTCTAGACAATTCTCTTTGGTTGATATCGTCCATATGTTTGATATGGAATTTTTAGTTTTTTGGAGAAAAAATTTATGAGTGCTACCTTGTTATTAGGAGCTTGTATAATTGTTGTGTCAAAATATTTCTATAAACTCATAGTAGCAAATACTAGTAAGACTTGATGGATTTACAATGAAAATACGGATTGCTGATCAACTTCTGATTATTCTGCGTTAGTGATTTTCATCAAAATCCAATAATCACACAGTACACACATGATTTTATCCGTAGGTTTATATTTTTATTCATTTGGGAAATGAATTCATTAAACCGTTATTATAGATTATGCCTTGGATGATGTTTTTACCATTATTTAATAAAATACTTGGAACAGGAGACACGCCGATTTCTCTACCAATTAAAGGCAAAAACTGAATAAAATAATTACAAGGAATCTCTTAGATCTAAATTTTCTGATGAGTATTGTGTAGTAGTTACTCCATGAATTCAAGTCATAATAATCAACGACAAAAGTACAAATTCCCATGCTTATATCTTGTTTAGTTTATGAATACAACATGAATTGCTCAAGTAGCCTAGAGAAGTTTGGTATTACGACCAGTATTTATCCCCCAATGGTTTCATGCATATATGAGCTCTCTTACTATGATCAAGTGCTGCTTTCAGCTTGCTTTCACCAAGTAAACTATATGGATACATTATAAGTATAAACATGAGCTTAAGTAAAACTCTAGAGGTTATACCATATGGGTGATTAATTGCCTGAGATGTGGAATTTCCGAACCATGCACAAAGCTCCTATCATGATATTGGATTTTTACGGTACAAATATAAAATTGCTACTTCTCGTAGGTATTTATAATAAAATGAAAAAACATACCTAAATTACACGAGCAAAAAATCAGCAGTATTGTACAAACGTAAAACTGCTCATTCACTCATGTAGCCAGTCAACCGACCTTAATTATTTACAACCAAGAAAATGATGACGATCGAATATTATACATTTGTGACAAGTTATCCAATTGAATTTTTTCGTCATTTTCCCCAAATATTACTACTAATGTTAAGGAATTAGGCGTTTCCTCTTACCGTCATCATGATAGCTTGCTTGCGGGTAAATGCATATAGAAAGTCATTCTCAAACACTACAATCATAAAAATGAATAAAAAATGTACAAAAAATCCCTACGAAATCTTATTTTTAGGAACAGGAATTGAAGTAATATTCCGCCTTTTAAATTAAGGTATATTATAAATGTGATAAAGTCCAAACGATTTTCTATGTAATTTCTTTTTGTTATGAGCAAAAATAAGACAAAAAACTCTCAGGTTTGATATACATACCATAAGGAAATTAATAAGCGCTCCAAATCCCTTTCTGCATATTTTTATATATTTTTCAAACAGAAAAATGTGAAAACGCTAAAAAAAATCAAAGTAATAACTTTTCCTAATAATATATTTTTCAGTTTTGATGCTAACGGGCATGCAGTAAGCAAACGGACAAATACGTTTTGTTCGTGTCTGTGCGATGCTTGCCTTCGAAAAAAAATGTAATGAGATTTTTCTGTTGTTAATAAACACGAGTATCATTACACGAATAAATGTAACAAACACACCACCGTAAATTGCATTGTTTCAAATAAAAAATGGTATTTTGAGCATTGTAAAAATGTATCCATAAATTCGAGCAACACTATAAGATGTATGACTCTTGCAATGACATTCTTATAAATGTATGCTGGGGCAAAGTATTTTTTTTTCCTACTTTGTTGTTCCGTTATGCTACCATATTATTCTGGAAAAGTACAGATACTAGAATGTAAATGTAAAATATTTTTCTAGTTAGCACTATTGCGCTTTAGTTGGGGTAACACTCTTTCACAGATTTTTTCAGCATTACTGCATAACAGAGTCAATTAAAATAATATCAATCTTTACAATATAGAAAAGGTGACAGAACCTGTTTTTTTCTTAGATTCTTTTTATCGGTGAAACGAAAATCTGCATGACAGCTTCGGTAATGTAGGACCGTCGGAGATACGGCGTGAAGGTGCCGTGCTACGGACAGCCGAAACAATTCACAACAACGTAGTACCCTAAGAAATAGAGCATATATTTATTTAAAAACTTCTATGAACAATATGTAAGTGCATACATGCATTATTATGAATAACATAACGGTACCTTAAAGGTAAAGTGAATGAAGGGGTTGACTACAAAGTCCAAAAAAAAACGGAGCAATTAACGCGGGTGCAATAATCAGCATACATCTTGGTATAGTAGGCGTGTGATGTGGCAGTAATAATGCGATTGTCGGTTACTTTTTTTCTTGTATGTACTTAAAAATAAAACCCTATTCTTTTTCATGCATTGTCCTTTCCTTTCGTGCCATATACCTTGGACATGGACCAATAACGTGTGTTGTAGACATGCTCTATGTACTTATTAGCTCTGGAAGAATGAGTGGCATGATGTCGTGCATAATTTTCTACGTAGTCATACAATATACAATAAAAAACAAATGGATTGAACTACTAGTGCACTCTTTCGCTCAGATTGCATGAATTACATATAAAAATGTGCATATCATTTTGATCAGTGGACTTTCAAGCTTTTTTTGTAATGTTAGCAAGTAAGTACTACTTTGGTTTGATTTTTTTGAAGGATAACATATTGAGAGCTGTGCTTATTGCTACCATTATGGTGACTGCTGTGATGCGAGCTACATTACGGAAAATGTTTAATAGTTTCCAGAGAATGAGAGCGGTTAGTGTGCTAATGTTGTTGAAACTGAAAGCTCCGTCCATATTATTATTATTACTTCATATGCATGTAAGTCAATACACCCACCAACACACCTTGATATAATATAATGTATATTATATTACATATAGACACATTATACATGATATCCTTAAATAGATCTCGTCATTGTTCATTTGGTGGAATATTAACGAATATACCATTAAAAACAGTTTCTACCTGAAACGTTTTTTCAAGTATCACGCTAAAGTCGAATTCGAAAGAAGAAAAATCTAGAAACCATTGGGTAAGCTGATAAAAAATCTGAGTTAGTTTTGGGAAAAAACTTGTATTAAGGTTAATTACAATTACAATATGACATCAAATAGCTCTAAGGTATACGGAAAAGTAGGACTCCCCCAGCATAAATATTGTTTACAGTTGCAGTTACTTCATTTATTGCTTTCACTTGCAAGGCAATGGCCATTTGTATTTAATGTTTACATTTAAGTATGTGTTTTATAAAGCTAACTTTCTTGCCTTCTTTTAAAAGTAAGCACATTTTATTGTATTTGTATATATGATTTTGTAAGCAAAAGTATATGCAAACTTCTAGAATTTTTTTTAGACTGAAGTATGATTCTCGAATTGTATATAAACGTTTTTTTTACGTCTAGAGTTTCATGTCTGCGTAAAGCTTTGGTGAAAAACCGCATTAACCATATTAGTAGCATCTTGAAATTTTGTTAGTATATCATGGATAATATAAAAACGAAGTTTACAAGAGATATGATACATAAACAGATTTGTTTACAAGAGAAAGCAGGATGGGAATAATTGGAAGGTATGCGGTCACTAGTGGGGGTGAAAGCAGTGTTGTATGGATACACATAATAATCAAAGGACATGTTTCAATAACAAAACAAAAAATGCATGGAACATATAAAATTAGACATACATACATACTGTTGTTTTGTGTATGCTACCTAGGATTAAGACGATGACGGAAAGCACTACTAGAAAACTTGTATGTATGATGTATAACATTACACACCATCTTTAACAACCATCCCATTGCTTTTCGTTTAATACTTGACAATATGCATAAAAAATATAACCTTTAATATGATTATTAGAATAACCACCTGAGTATGGGACTTCAGAATAAAACAAAAAAATGACTAAGATTAAACTCCAGAATCACCTGAATAGCATACACTTGGCACCTTACCAGATAAAACATACAGTCGACTTTTTATTACTGACTCAAAAGTAACCTTTTTTCTTGTATTTTCTTTCCGTGACACAAAAATGAAATAATAATAATGCTATAACATATGAATTAATATATTATAAATAAATACACTTATAATGCTGACGATAATCATATAGACAGAGAGTAATATGATGAATGTAAAAATAGTGAATAAAAAAAGGAAAACATAAAAAGGGAGTCACCGGAGACGACGGTGTGCTTGCAAGTCGAGGAAAGGGGTTTGAAGACACAAAAAATTATTCCTATATATTACCAATGCTGTTAAGGTAATAATATGAAAAATAATGCGACAGAAATGAGATGAGATATGTACTCACTGCTTCCTGTCCCCCCGTCCCCTATTAATGTCCTTCTTAATTTCTCGGCCTCGTCTTTCAACAACCCTTTACTTTCTTCTTCTATTTCCATATATGTATTTAGTGTACGTTTTATGTAACCTGGTGTGGAAAATGTTAGTGATATTTTTATATAATGGAAAAGGTAAATGAATATGCTATTCTCTCCATGAATTCCTTCCGTAAAACCACAACAGTTGAGGTTGAAGCCACATGTATACTTTAATTTCTAGTATTTTATGTCAAACTCTAGCTGTGTTTTAAAACAGCAGGTTAAAAAATGGCAAAAATACAGAGCAACTAGATTTAGTATAAAAATCTAGGGTGTTTTGCATAAATTTTACTTTTCTCGCCAACTTTCTATTATAGAGTTTTGCTTCTCTATCACATTTAAGGCTGTGTACTTTTCTTTACATTTTTCTAGCCATTGTTCGACATGTAATCATATGTGCCCAACTTACAATTAGCGTATTTTTACGAGCTTTTTATGAATAATATACACCACTCGACATTCGCATAATAAGCATGTTGCTCTTGTTTCTAATTATTATAAAAAGCCCACAACTTTTTTCTCTATATGACCTCAGCAAGTAACTTATATTATTCATTATTTGCATGATGGGGTACGCGTACTTAGACGCTCTATATTATAGGTTATGAGTATGAAAAATGTAAACAAATTTAACAATATCCTTAGTCGCAGTAAGTCGTCTTGAAAGAGAGAAAAAATTCAGCATGCTGCCCAAAAAGATGAAAGATAAAGGGTCGTGACTCAACAAAAAAAGCATTTTAGAGACAGAAAGCATATAAAGAGAATGTTTACCTTGCATGAATGAGTGGACGCCTGTGGCCGGCTATATTATAATGCAATAATGTTCATGATATGCTCTCTTAAATGACCATTTTTAGTTTGTGTTGAGAAGTAAAAATGGGTCTCATTATAATTAGGTATATGAATGAGCGAACAAGTAATGACTCGATGCAATTCATACATAAAAACAATACACGAAAAAAAATGTGGAACTCAAGAGCTGCTTTTTTAATCTGATACTGTGATATATTATTCCGCGAAATGAGCATTCTCAGTGTTTGCTTCAAATGTAATGTGACTTTCGTGGAGAATCATGAATGTGCACGTATACATAACTATTTTAAGATATTTACATAAAAAATACAAGTGTTTGTTTGCCCCTTGCGTGTGCTAGCTCATTCAGTTCACTACCTGGTATTTCTGACTTGGAAAACATTCCTCCGCTGTGTACTCCCACGCGGTCAAAAAATTTAGAAGGAAACAATTGAGTTGTAATTAAAAGAAATTTTGCACATGTAATTTTTTACTTTTAGTTCATTACTATTATTATGCTGTATTGCTTTAGAAAATTCAGAGATTTCTAAAGACGCCGTATGTGGTTGTACTTTTAAACAAAGCCAATACATATTATTTTCACTATGATTGTATAACCGACAAAGAAAATACTTTAATGCATCTCTATTATTATTAAAGTAATAACGAACATAAACAGTTAATTTGTTTCGTTTTAAGCAAGTAAAAAATTGCCGTTGGTTTATAAGTTGCATTTAAAATTACAGGAAATAGAAGAAGAAAGTAAAGGGTTGTTGAAAGACGAGGCCGAGAAATTAAGAAGGACATTAATAGGGGACGGGGGGACAGGAAGCAGTGAGTACATATCTCATCTCATTTCTGTCGCATTCAGCAGAATTTAATGAGTCAGGTCTCCCATTCTTCTTTTTACCCTTTTACGGAACTTTCTTTTTTAAAAACTTTAGCGTGGCTGAATGAAATTTTTCGAATTAAGCATTGGACTCTGATTTGAATGTGAATGAGCCCATAATGAACTTTTTCTGCACGACTTTAAGAGAAAATGGTAGAAAAACATTTGTGAGGTAAAGGACAAATGAGGATGACGAGAAGGAAGCTCCTCTTCGTCTTATTCCATTTCATACCTTTACAAAATACTATCCTAGTTGCCAGCTCTTCTGTCGGCAATCTACATACTGAATTAAAGAAATTATAAGTGAGAAAAAAGGATTTCAACTTTTTATAGACAAAAATCATCCAGAAAACGACAACAAAGTACTTGCTGGTTTTTAGGTGAGAGCAAAAGGGAAAAGGGGACACTGATGATGTGACGCATCTATCTCACACAGAATAAATATAAATCATCCAGAAAACGACAACAAAGTACTTGCTGGTTTTTAGGTGAGAGCAAAAGGGAAAAGGGGACACTGATGATGTGACGCATCTATCTCACACAGAATAAATGTAGGAATGTATGAGCTTTACAAACTTATATGTACATAAGGGTTTATACCAAACTAGTGTGATAATTTATGCGTAAAAATAATCAGATGGTGAGTACATTATGGAAAGAAGTTCTTTGTATTTTTGCAGATTTGATGAGTCCCATAATGAAAGTCTGTTCAATCATCGTCATCAGCAGGATAAAGATTTTTTTGTCTCTTGAAATTGTATTAGTGAAAATCGACGCTCTACCGGCTTTGGTTAAAAAGCTTAGTAAACTGCGTGTCTAAATGCAAAAGCTGGATAAAAATAGCATAAATTAAGAGTTAGAAAAGCTATGAGCGTCCTCATTTATTTGATAGCGTCGCTACATAAATGTTGGCATATGAGTGTATACATAGCCTCCAAAATTATATGCTGTTACAATCAATGGAGACAGTTTTTTCTTGAGCCTTCCGATTTCAAAGTAATATCTAATAATAATACAGGTCTGATCCATATACTACACACAGACTGTGTTTGTAAAGGGATCAAGTGTTTGAATGAATGCTTCAAAACATTACTTTGCTCTTCTCACACGGCAACATTGTTGTAAATTATTAAACATTCACCCGATCTCCTAAAACTCATCATTGCCAACCCTGCTCCTGATTTAGTTTTTTAAAAGACCAATTCTTTGTTTTGAAAACTAACGAAAAATTAAAAATGTTCTTGATTTACATGTGAAAAGGGTCTCATTGTATTTGCATATTAAAATCCGTGTGCTCGCTTCACAACTCTTGTGTCACTCAGACTCAGACTGTAAAGACCCGTTGCTGGTTATATATTTCCAATTTTTATTAATCCAGAAATAACAGTGGAGTAATATGGAGGTGTGACAAAATACTGGGAGGAACGTGCTTGGAAGTAATTTTGAAAGATTTTCTAGATGGAAAATTTGAGAGGAGTGCTTTTCTAAACATTTTTCCGAACTCTGTCTCATCGTCGTTGTCTGTACATATTTTCAACGGTCAAAGTTTTTACTTTTTTCC
Organism: Orchesellides sinensis; assembly: GCA_027744375.1. Taxonomy (NCBI): domain Eukaryota; kingdom Metazoa; phylum Arthropoda; class Collembola; order Entomobryomorpha; family Orchesellidae; genus Orchesellides; species Orchesellides sinensis. The sequence continues at coordinate 9,431 of JAHZNG010000565.1, forward strand.
ATCGTTGTTAAAAACGACAGCCCCGAATTCAACCGGCTGGTTTCAGTTACACAGTATCAAGTACTTAAGTATTTTTTAACCGTATTAAAAATTGAGCAATGTGAATTTTTCTTATTTCATTCTTGAGCAAAAGAAGGAGTTCTTGGATATCGGAAGAGTAATAACTTTTTCTTACTTAGGTACCAAACAACTGCTACATGACCCCATTAAGTCTTATTAGATCATTAGCATTTTACTCCTATTATTTTATTATAAAGAGCATCATCTTCAGTACTATGCTGAGACTACTTTTTTCCAACTTATCATCACACATAATGTGGTTACGGTAGAAAATTACATTGCATAATAATATACATACTAAAACCTTTAGTGTAGCAGTAATAATAAACCCTCATAAGCGGAATTGAGATACATACTGAATTACTCCGAAGTCTGGTATCTGCAAGGGGGTATTGAATGAACACACATGTACATCGTAACTTCAGCAGAGGGAATTTAATGATAACACTAAAAGGACCTAAAAGACAGCTTTGAAAAATGCGATGGAGCTTTGTTAGATGTTCAATTGGAAGAATGATGGATCATGTTACGATATTCAATGATGGTCACAGACAGACAGACATACAACTTTAAAAACTGACTTGAATTCAGGGTACAGTGCAATGTCGCACACATAATAATATTTTGAGTGACTTGTAGTAGATAGCAGAGCTATACAGTAGCATGGTCCT